>BLIW01000007.1:25365502-25370502 GCA_016586305.1 Ophiorrhiza pumila | reverse complement strand
TCATAGATTTGTTTCTGTCTTTCTCTCAGCCTTCCGTTTATCCACATATTTCTTCTGTATTTTGCTTTAAAACGTAAAATCCTATTGATTTTTTTTTTGTTTCGCAAAAAAATTTCAGTTGCTACAAAGATATGACCGATCTATCACATCTTGACTGGCTTTAGATCGAGATAATGTGAAGTGATGGATTGGTTATTAGTTCTATAGGTATTAAGTTCATATTATGAGGCTGATTTTTTTAATTTTAACCCTATAAATATAAAAAACAAATATAAAAAACCAACGAGTCACACACTAAGCATAGCAATTTTATCAAATGGTCAATCGAATTTTTATTCAACCTTATAGAATTAAAGAATTAAAATTAGAATTGCTAGTTTTGAGAAAAAGAATGAATGGGTTTAGCTTTCTAGATAGAAGGAAAGAAACCGGAAAAGTTTACTTATTGCTCGTCTATAAATATCCAAATTTTGATGGCCCAATATACCCATAGATAGTTCGAACTGCTTGATAGGAACAATAAATCAATTTTCGCTCCGAATCGGGTTTGTAGGGGGAACCCTACTTCTCTTAATCCATTCGACACGTGCAATTTCTTTTCCGTCGACTGACGGCCGCCGAATTTGGACTTGAGGATTCCTATTTGTATTTGCTTGTTCAGTTTAATTCAATAGCTTTTTTCATTGCTTTTTCGAAATGAAACTCTATTCTTTAATTGTCCGGCTATATACTCTGCAAGAATGTTAGGGTTTCCATAAGGTTTTGCAATTTTTGTGATGGCAATGTTTAGTTTTTGGTTCAACCAATTAAATTCTTTTTGTAGAGTCATCTGAAGTTTGTCGATTCCTTGCGGTCGAGTTTCTAGTAATGACTTTGGGAATCCCATAAAATTTATGATCTGGATCAGATCGATTCGTTTTTGAATCTCTATATGTGCAATTCCCTCTACCAAAGAAGAGATTTTCGTATTTTTTTGTACATAATTCTTAATACAATTTCTTATTTTTTGATCTTCTTGTAGATTATCCGAATAATTTTTTGGTTGTGCAAACCAAAGAGAATGATGACTTTGGGTTGTACCAAGTCTGAAACCAAGTGGATTTATTTTTTGTCCCATATTCCTCTACTACTATACATATCATAATACCCCGCAGTTGTATGCTTTTTTTTCCATCTAGGGTTTTTTAACGAATTTATCTCTACATCTTTATCATTTAAAGATATATCTTTCATTCCAATAGTTATATGACAGGTAGGTCTTTTTATTGGATAACTGCGCCCCCGTGCCCGGGGTTTTAATTTCCTTATGTTAGTACCTCCATTAACTTCGGCTTTACTAATGAGTAAATTGGCTTCGTTGGAACCCATATTGTAACTAGCATTTGCTGCTGCAGAATAAACTAATTTAAAAATGGGATAACATGCTCGATAGGGTATGAGCTCTAGTATCATAAGTGTTTCTTCATAAGAACTCCCGCGAATTTGTTCAATTGCTCTTCGTGCTTTGTCAGCAGACATAGATATATGTTGACCTAAAGCATAGACTTCTGTTTTTTTCTTTTTTAGCATAAAGATAAAGTTACCTCCTATTAATTATTAATACTAATGAATCTTCATAAGCATCGTTATATTTAATATTAACTATTAACGTTTAATATTAACGACGAGATCTATTATCACTTTTTGCATGTCCTTGGAAATTTAAAGTAGGTGCAAATTCTCCCAATTTGTGCCCTACCATACGATCTGTTATAAAAATAGGCAGATGCTCCTTACCATTATGGATCGCAATGGTATGTCCGATCATTGCGGGTATAATGATAGATGCCCTGGACAAGTTATTATTATTTCTTTTTCTGCTTTTGTGTTAAGTTTATCAATTTTTTAAATAAATCGTTGGCGTACAAAAGCGATTTTTTTATCTAGTGAACGTGTCAGGCGGCTTACTCCTTATTTTTTTTTTTTTTTGTAAAGACCGAAGAAAAAATATTCTATTTTGTTTCCCTAATTTACTACGGCGGACGAAAGAATCAAATTATCAACTATAGTTTATTCGCTTTTTCATACTCTCTTCTTCCAGTGCAGGATAACCCCCAGAGGGGTTGTGGGTTTTTTTCTACCAATTGGCGGCTCTCGCCTTCCCCACCCCCATGGGAGATGGTCCTAGCCAGGGTTCATGAACTAACTTCCTACTTACTATAGGACGGCCTTACCGTACCAACGCCTTAGCATCCGGGCTCTACCCAAACTTTCTCGGGTTCACTCCCACATTCCCTACTTTGGTCCGACTGTTGCTGAGAGTTTTTGGATATCAAACGGACTCCCCAGAGGGTAATTTTAATGTGGCCGATTTCCCCCTCTTTTGCAATTCAGTTTCGCCTACAGCACCCGCTGCTCTAGCTAATTGTCCACCCTTTCCCAAGTGTGATTTCTATGTTATGTATGGCCGTAGCCTAAGGGCGATATGCGGGTTTGAAGTGATTCTTCTTTTTGAATCAATCCAAAACCCCATTCCCAAACTGTACAAGCTTCTTACAAAGCATACGGCTTTCTGGATGTAGATGATGATATCTATACAGATGGATCTTATATCGTACAATGAAGTACCCCATGGGCGGATATATGAATCAAATTCTGCCGAATGACTCATGTTATGACTCTACATCCTAGGTCTTCCCGTTCCGTCATCTGGGCTTATGTTCTTCATGTAGCATTCAGACCGAATGACTCTATGAAATTACGTCGATACTTCCACATATTATGGGTAACGTAGGAGACATCTCTTATTTTTCCCCCCGGCAATCTTTAGAATTACCACTGCTATAGCTTTCAATTCGCCTCTGACCATCAAATGAAATGTGAAACCCGCCCTCCTCTCTTTGAAAGAAGGGGCACTTCCGGTTCTGTCGGTGCTTGAAACAATTTTGTCTTCTCCATATTACATATCTCTAGAGTCAATAATTTAATATGAGGAACTACTGAACTCAATCACTTGCTGCCGTTACTCTTCAGTTTTCTGTTGAGGTCTATCCTCGTAGAGGTACTCAAATTGGATCAGTGATCGATTTCTAGGTTTCGTCGTAAACCTAATTGGTTACTTCCAATTACGTAAATCAATAGTTCAAAACCGCACTCAAAGGTAGGGGCATTTCCCATATTTTATAGGAACTTCTGTACCAGAAACAATGGTATCTCCAATTATAGCCCCTCTGGGATGTAAAATATATCTCTTCTCACCATCCCCATAGTGTATGAGACAAATGTCTGCATTTCGATTAGGGTCGTATTCTATGGTTACGATTCTACCATATATGTCTTTTTCATTCCGTCGAAAATCGATTTTACGGTATAGACGCTTATGACCTCCCCCTCTATGCCCTGCGGTAATGATTCCTCGAGCATTACGACCTTTACCACAACGATGGCTGTCCATAGATCAAATTGTTTCGTAGATTGGATTTCACTTGACTGTCTACGGTTCCATTGCGTGTACTCGGGGTAGAAGTTTTGTATAAATGTATCGCCCATGCTATTAAGTATTTTGATTTAAGTTCTTTTCTTTCTAAGAGGTGGAATAGAATAACCCGGTTGAAGCGTAATGATCATACGTCCTGTAATGGCATTGTATGTCCATATAGCGTCCCATTCTTCTACCCTTTCCCGGAAGTCGATGACTATTCATAGCTATTACCTTGACACCAAGAAGAGTTCGACCCAATGTTTTATTTCTGTCCTAGTTGATCCCGATTCGACATTAGAAGTATATTGATTTTCCCCATAACCGAATACTTTTGTCTGTAAATACTGCAATTTGATTCCATCCATAAATTGATTTTCTTCCCTATGAGTTCTAGTCTCAATTCAATAAGAATGCTAGTTCTTACTGTTCATATATTATGATAGAATATATCCACACCAATTCGTTTATTGTATGGATGATGAGTGATTACCATTGCTACAGGAGCCAATTCCAATAGGACCTTATTGGAGGTCCATTGGTGCCGTGCCATCAGTAGGACATTGACCTACGGAATTCGCCAATTATGATGTTGGGCCGGCTTTAAACCATTCACTCCATGGATGCTTAGCGAGGGATCCTCGGTGCATGGCGAATTAACCAAAATTCCAAATAGAAAATGAAATCTTAGGATAAATCATGGCAATTTAGGAGGAATCAATGAAAGGACATCAAATTCAAATCCTGGATTTTCGAATTGAGGGAGATATTGAGAGAGATCAAGTAATTTCTCACTATTTCTTAGATTCATGGACCCAATTCAATTCAGTGGGATCTTTCATTCACATTTTTTTTCCACCAAGAACGTTTTCTAAAACTCTTTGACCCCCGAATTTGGAGGTATCCTTATTTTCACCGCAATTCACAGGGTTCTAATAAGCAATCGATATTTCACGATCAGCGGGTGTAATACTCTTTTGTAGTAGCGGCCTTCCTAATATTCGTATTTAACAATCTGAGAATATGTGTCCGAAAGCAACCTAAATGCTCTATTTTGATAGGGCTTCTTCCTATACCTATGAATTCCATTGGACCCAGATAATGATACATTGGATGAATCCGTTGGCGTCCTTCCAATATCAATAGGGTTGATTGTTTCGCGTCCCTCTATGCTTCCAAAAGGGACAAAAGGATCTCTGAGAGTTGTTTCCTGAATCCGAAAGAGAGTACTTGGGTTCGCCCAATAACTAAAAAGTGTAGCATCCCTGAATCTAACTGGGGTTCGCGGTGGTGGAGGAAACTGGATCGGAAAAGGGGGGATTCTAGTTGTAGATATCTAATGAAACCGCCGCTGGAATTGAGATCTTATTCAATAGAGAAAAGATCTCAAATATCTGGGAGTTTCTTTTTTGTATATTATATGGATGATCCGACCCGCAAGGACCGTGAATTGGGAATTGTTTGATCGTCTTTCTCTGAGGAAGAGGCGAAATACAATCAACTTGAATTCGGGACCGCTATTCGAAATCTTAGTGAAACACTG
>BLIW01000007.1:25323002-25360502 GCA_016586305.1 Ophiorrhiza pumila | reverse complement strand
ATATATATTGGACCTTTTTAGGCAATTATAGATCCTTGGGGGCAATTCTGATTGGTCAATAAAAATCGATTTGAATGCTATTTCTTTTTTGTTTTTTCTGAGTTTATTCAATTTATCATGAAAGGTAAAAGGGGATAAAGGAACCGTGTGTTTATTGTTCGCTAAATGTGAGTTTTCTTCTTCCATATGTAAAAAGGGAATAAAAAAATCAATCAAATTGCGAGAGGCTTCATGAAGTGCTTCTTTCGGAGTTAAACTTCCGTTTGTCCATATTTCGAGAAAAAGTATCTCTTGTTTTTCATTCCCAATGCCATAAGAATGAATACTATGATTCGCATTTCGAACAGGCATGAATACAGCATCGATAGGATAACTTCCATGTTGAAAGTTCTGTGGCCTGTTTTTAAGATATCCGCGATTTCTCTCGATTTGTAATCCAATACACAAATCAATTGGTTCCATCAAGCTAGCTATATATTGCGCATTATCAACGATTTCGACATAAGGGGGTAAGACGATATCTTGAGCAGTTACATATCTAGGACCCCTGACACAAATAGATGCGTCTCAAGTTCCATATAGATTACTTCTGAATACAATTTCTTTCAAATTCAGTATGATTTCATGTACCGATTCTTGAATACCCGCTATGATAGAATATTCATGTGAGACTTTCTCAGATTTTACACGTGTGATACACGTTCCTTCTATTTCCCCAAGTAAAGCTCGTCGCATCGCAATGCCTATTGTGTCGGCTTGACCTTTTATATGTGGAGACAGAATAAACCGTCCATAATAAAGACGTTTACTATCTGTTCTTGATTCAACACACTTCCAATGTAGTGTCCGAGTAGATACTGTTATTTTTTCTCGAACCATAGTAATAATATTTGATTAGCTCATTGAATCATTTATTTCTCTTGTTTTTCTTGAAAATTAGTCAATATACATTTCTACACACGTCTTTTTCTCGGAGGTCTACAGCCATTATGTGGCATAGGGGTTACATCTTGTACGAAAGTTAATAATATACCACTTCTCCGAATAGCTCGGAGCGCTGCGTCCTTTCCAAGACCGGGACCTTTTATCATGACTTCTGCTCGTTGCATACCTTGATCCACTACCGTACGAATAGCATTTGCTGTTGCGGTTTGGGCAGCAAACGGTGTCCCTCTTCTCGTACCCTTGAATCCACAAGTACCGGCAGAGGACCAAGAAAACCACACGACCCCGCACATCGTAACAGTGACAATGGTATTATGGAAACTTGCTTGAACATGAATAACTCCTTTTGGTATTCTACGTATACTCTTACGAGAACTAATATGTCCATTCTTACGTGAACCAATTCTGGGTATAGCTTTTGCCATATTTTATCATCTCATAAATATGAGTCAGAGATATATGGATATATCCATTTCATGTTAAAAGAGTTCCTTATTTATTTTATGTATGTATCCGGTTTCTTTAGCGAGTCTGCTTATCCCTGCCTTTGTTTATGTCTCGGGTTGGAACAAATTACTATAATTCACTCCCGCCTACGGATTAGGCGACATTTTTCACAAATTTTACGAACAGAAGCTCTTATTTTCATATTTGTAATTCCTTATCTTAATCTTAAATCTGAATCTACTTCTTGGAAGAAAATAAGTTTCTTGAGATTTTGTGCATCTTGAATCATATTCTCACAAAAGGAATGTTCAAGTTAAAAAACCGCTTCTTCGAATCCTTGTTGCGGAGTCGAGAAATTATGCCTCTCCCGGTTGAATCATAACGACTTACTTGAATTTGGATTCTATCTCCTGGCAGTAGCCATATAAAAACTATGTCGAATCCTTCCTGAAACAGAACCTCGAACCAGACTTCATTATCTAAACGAATCCGGAACATGCCGGTGGGAGGCGATTCGGTAATTAAACTTTCATGAATCCATTTTTCTTTTTGTTCTTTCATTCCAGGTAAAGCACATTTGAAGAATTCACTAATGGAGGAAGAACAATATTAGACAACTCATACCTTTTCTTTTTTTACAATTACAAATAGTAAGTTTCAGATCCAATTTGTATATTAAAAAGATTACCATATATAACACAAAATTTCTCCGCCGATTCCTTCTACCGAGCCTCTCGGTCTGTCATTATACCTCGAGAAGTAGAAATAATTACAATTCCCATCCCGCCTAAAATTCAAGGAATTCGTCGAGAGTTAGAATAAATTCGTAGACCCGGTCGACTGATCCGTTTTAAATTGAAAATATTTCTATAGGGCCTTTTTCTATGCCTTCTGGTGTGGATGGCAGGCAGGCTTATATTTCTCTCTTCATCTTTTGACTTTTTTGGTTAATGATGCTCGAACATATACTTGTTTTGAGTGCCTATTTATTTTCTATTGGTATCTATGGATTGATCACAAGTCGAAATATGGTTAGAGCTCTTATGTGTCTTGAACTTATATTAAATGCAGTTAATATCAATTTTGTAACATTTTCTGATTTTTTTGATAATCGTCAATTAAAAGGAGATATTTTCTCCATTTTTGTTATAGCTATTGCAGCCGCTGAAGCAGCTATTGGGCTGGCTATTGTTTCATCAATTTATCGTAATCGAAAATCGACTCGTATTAACCAATCGAATTTGTTGAATAACTAGTATTAAGCATATAAATTCAAATAGTTAGAAAGGAATTCGAATTAGTATGTTTCCTACATTAAGGTATGATATTGTTTACAAAAACCTAAGAAATCGAAGTATCTTGGACCTTTCTCATAAATCAATCCAGAAGTAGATTGATTAGAAAAATTCTGATAACTTGTTGATTCGTCTGGTATCTAAATATAGGATTTGCTTATAAGCTTACTAGGTCGAAAATTTATAACATTCAAAACGTATAGATTCAATGTCACATTCAGTAAAGATTTATTATATGTGTATAGGATGTACTCAATGTATCCGAGCCTGCCCGACCGATGTATTAGAAATGATACCCTGGGACGGGTGTAAAGCTAAACAAATTGCTTCCGCTCCAAGAACAGAAGACTGCGTTGGTTGTAAAAGATGTCATTCCGTCTGTCCAACTGATTTCTTGAGTGTTCGAGTTTATTTATGGCATGAAACAACCCGCAGTATGGGTCTAGCTTATTGATATGTTCGAAAAAATTTTAGTTGAATCCATTTGATTTTTTTTACCGACAAAACCCGTGCTCAAAATATTTTGAGCACAGGTTTTTCTGGTCCAAGTGAATCTTGTCTTTACCACGAATTATTTTCCTTGGTGAACAACAATTGTAATTTTGCCAATATTTGCCGGTTCCTTAATTTTCTTTCTTCCCCATAGAGGAAATAGGTCCACCCGTTGGTATACTATATTTATATGTATTCTAGAACTCCTTCTAACAACCTATACATTCTGTTATCATTTTCAAACGGATGATCCATTAATCCAACTGGCAAAGGATTATAAATGGATACGTTTTTTTGATTTCCATTGGAGATTAGGAATAGATGGACTTTCTATAGGACCTATCTTACTAACAGGATTTATCACCACCTTAGCGACTTTAGCAGCTTGGCCAGTTACTCGAGATTCGCGATTATTTCATTTCCTGATGTTAGCAATGTACAGTGGTCAAATAGGATCATTTTCTTCTCGGGACCTTTTACTTTTTTTTCTCATGTGGGAGTTAGAATTAATTCCCGTTTATATACTTCTATCTATGTGGGGAGGAAAGAAACATCTGTACTCAGCTACAAAATTTATTTTGTACACAGCGGGGGGTTCTTTTTTTCTATTAATGGGAGTTTTGGGTATCGATTTATATGGTTCTACTGAACCAACATTAAATTTTGAAACGTCAGCCAATCAGTTGTATCTTGCAGCCTTGGAAATAATATTCTATGTTGGATTTTTTATTGCTTTTGCTGTCAAATCGCCGATTATACCCCTACATACATGGTTACCAGATACTCATGGAGAAGCACATTATAGTACTTGTATGCTTCTGGCCGGAATCTTATTAAAAATGGGAGCGTATGGGTTGGTTCGGATCAATATGGAATTATTATCTCACGCCCATTCTCTATTTGCACCTTGTTTAGTGATCGTAGGCACAATGCAAATAATCTATGCAGCCTAAGCATCTTTTGGTCAACGGAATTTAAAAAAAAGAATAGCCTACTCTTCCGTATCTCATATGGGTTTCATAATTATAGGGATTGGTTCTATAACCGATACAGGGCTCAACGGAGCTCTTTTACAAATAATATCTCATGGATTTATTGGTGCTGCACTTTTTTTCTTGGCAGGTACGACTTATGATAGAGTACGCCTTGTTTACCTTGACGAAATGGGTGGAATAGCTATCCGAATGCCAAAAATATTTACGATGTTCAATAGCTTTTCCATGGCGTCCCTTGCATTACCGGGTATGAGTGGTTTTGTTGCCGAATTGATAGTCTTTTTTGGAATAATTACCAGCCCAAAATATCTTTTAATGCCAAAAATACTAATTACTTTTGTAATGGCAATTGGAATGATATTAACTCCTATTTATTCATTATCTATGTCACGCCAGATTTTCTATGGATACAAGCTCTTTAATATTCAAAATTGTTCTTTTTTTGATTCTGGACCGCGCGAGTTATTTCTTTCGATTTCTCTCTTTTTACCCTTACTAGGTATTGGTATGTACCCGATTTTGTTTTTTCACTATCGGTTGACAAGGTCGAAGTTATTCTATCTAATTCTTTTTTATAATTATAAATAGTAATAATTTTCTTAAATAAAGCAAAAAAGGCCTATGATTTTTAAATCGTTCATTCTATAGTCAAAAAATTATAGAATGAAAAAAGAGAGCTTTTCTCGTAAATTTCTAAGTAAAGTTAAAAAAAAATGAATTTGAACCCCGTATGGACAATGGGCGCCAACTGTGTGAATCAAATAAAATAGTTGATTCACACGGTTCGCAGAAAGTTTTTTATATACGCCGCACTCGGTTGGATTCGTAAGATCCTTTCTTGAATTCAGTTAGATGTTTTAGATGTTAATGTAAACGAACCATAACTATGCAGCCCTATTCCTAATAGATTGACCCCAAAATAGCAAATCCAAATTATAAAAAAGCCTATAGACGCTACAATTGCGGAGTTTAAACTTCGCGGGTTTCTATTTGTTCGAGTATGTAAATAAATCGCAAATATGATCCAAGTAATAAATGCCCAAGTTTCTTTTGGGTCCCAATTCCAATATGATCCCCACGCTTCGTTAGCCCACACTGCTCCTGAAAGAATACCTACGGTTAAAAATAGGAACCCTAGACTAATAACGCGATAACTCCAATAATCCAATTGTTGAATCAATTGAAACCTGTAATAATTCTTAGTAGAAAAAAAAGAAGTATTTGGAAAAAGATTGCTTCTTTCAGTCATGTATTCGATTTCACCAAAGAAAAAGGATTTATTTAATAATAATAAAAGATAACTTTTGCAAAAAACCTTTCTGTTTTTTCGAAATGTAATAACTAGAAGTGCTACTGACAACTCTAACAATTCCCTCGCCGTCTACTAAAACGACTGGAAATGTTTCAAAAAAAGTAGGCATACGACGTACAAAAAGTTCCCGTCCTTCTTTGTCTCGAAAGATGGGGTGTCCTAACCATCCAACCGCTATTCCATCCCCATTATCCATCGAGCCCGCCCGGAATAATCCCCCCTTTGCCGGATTATTTTCGATGTAATCATAAAAAGCTAATTTTTCAGGAATTTTAGACCACGCTTCTGATAAACTTTGATTTTCGGCTAGTCCAGCACTAACTCTTCGATATATCTCTTGCTGAAAGTACCCCTGATCCCATTGATAACGAGTGGGCCCAAATAATTCGATCGGAGTAGTTGCTGAACCATACCACATCGTTCCGGCAACAACAAAAGCTGCAAAAAAGACAGCAGCGATACTACTGGAAAGGACGGTTTCAATATTTCCCATACGCAATCCTTTGTATAGACGTTGTGGCGAGCGGATACTAAGATGGAATAACCCCGCTAATATGCCCAATGTCCCTGCTGCAATGTGATGAGAGGCAATTCCTCCCGGAACAAACGGATCAAAACCTTCCACGCCCCATGCCGGATTTACAGGTTGTACTTTTCCCGTTAGTCCATAAGGATCGGACACCCATATTCCAGGACTATACAAGCCTGTTACATGAAATGCACCAAAACGAAAGCAAGTCACTCCTGAAAGAAATAAATGAATTCCAAAGATCTTTGGCAAATCCAAAGAATGTTTTCCTGTACGTTCATTGCAAAATATTTCTAGATCCCAATATACCCAATGCCAAATAGCTGCCAAAAAGCATAAACCAGAAAATACAATATGTGCCCCAGCCACACCTTCATAACTCCAAATACCCGGATTCGTTACAGTCCCCCCTGTGATACTCCAACCACCCCACGAATTGGTAATTCCTAAACGAGTCATGAAGGGTATAACAAACATACCCTGTCTCCACATTGGATCAATGACGGGGTCAGAAGGATCAAAAACGGCTAATTCATACAGAGCCATCGAACCGGCCCAACCAGCAACCAGAGCGGTATGCATTATATGAACAGAAAGCAACCGGCCAGGATCATTCTATACAACGGTATGAACACGATACCAAGGCAAACCCATGGAAATACCCCTTTATCAAAGTTAAATAGACACTCGTAACTTTATTGCATTGGAAAAAACTGTACTATGACTATCCTACGTACCTCCCTTGTTCAGTGGATTATTTCAGAACAGGGGTTAATATTTGTTCTATTCTGGGAACAATTCTATTCGTAGGAACAAAGAGAAGTACATTTATTCTATACTCGATAAGTACCAATACGCAATGGGGGTTGATACCATTTTCTATGAGCGAATGGGGACATACTTATTCATCGGCCTATTCATAATATCATAATAATTTGACTTTATTCATTCGGTTTTTCTTTATGACTACGGTACTTCGAACTTGGAACGAGCATGAAGAAATTGACGATAATTCTTTATCTTTTGAATTGTTCTGCCGGATCGGTCGCTCAAGATCTTTGGTCTCTACCCGGACCCGATGAAAAAAACGGGATCACTTCTTATGGACTCGTTGAGAATGATTCGGATCTAGTTCATGGCCTATTAGAAGTAGAAGGCGCTCTAGTGGGATCTTCACGGACAGAAAAAGATTGCAGTCAGTTTGATAATGATCGAGTGACATTGCTTCTTCGGCCCGAACTGAGGAATCCCTTAGATATGATGCAGAGCGGATCTTGTTCTATCCTTGATCAGAGATTTCTCTATTAAAAATACGAATCGGAGTTTGAAGAGGGGGAGGGAGAAGGAGAAGGAGCCCTTGACCCGAAACAGATAGAGGAGGATTTATTCAATCACATAGTTTGGGCTCCAAGAATATGGCGCCCTTGGGCCTTTCGATACAATCAAATAGAAAGGCCCAATGAATTGGGATTTCCCTATTGGTCCAGGCCATTTTGGGGCAAGCGGATCATTTATGATGAAGAGGATGAGCTTCAAGAGAATGATTCAGAGTTCTTGCAGAATGGAACCGTGCAGTACCAGACACGAGATTGATCTTCCAAAGAATAAGGCCTTTTTCGAATAAGTCAATTCATTTGGGACCCTGCAGATCCACTCTTTTTCCTATTCAAAGATCAGCCCCCTGGCTCTGTGTTTTCACGTCGAGAATTATTTGCAGATGACGAGATGTCAAAGGGGCTTCTTACTTTCCAAACAAATCCTCCTACATCTATATATAAACGCTGATTTATCAAGAATACGCAAGAAAAGCACTTGGAATTGTTGATTCATCGTCAGAGATGGCTTAGAACCAATAGTTCATTATCTAATGGATTTTTCCGTTCTAATACTCTATCCGAGAGTTATCAGTATTTATCAAATCTGTTCCTATCTAACGGAACGCTATTGGATCAAATGACAAAGACATTGTTGAGAAAGAGATGGCTTTTCCCGGATGAAATGAAAATTGGATTCATGTAACCGGAGAAAGATTTCCCATTCCTTAGCCGGAACGATATGTGGCCATGAAAGAGGGATTAAGTGGAACAGAATTGACTGGGCGGTAGAGTCGTGGAAACGCTTCTTTCTTCCATATTTTGGACCTTAGCTCCATGGAACAATATGTTACTGCTGAAACACGGAAGAATTGAAATCGTAGATGAAAACAATATGTATGGATGGTATGAACTGCCTAAACA
Organism: Ophiorrhiza pumila; assembly: GCA_016586305.1. Classification (NCBI taxonomy): domain Eukaryota; kingdom Viridiplantae; phylum Streptophyta; class Magnoliopsida; order Gentianales; family Rubiaceae; genus Ophiorrhiza; species Ophiorrhiza pumila. The sequence continues at coordinate 25,352,250 of BLIW01000007.1, read as the reverse complement.
AGAATTCTTGAACAGCGAACAACCAGTTCAGATATTCACAACCAAGAAGTACTGGATTCTCTTCTCTTTCGGATAGGCCCTGAAAGGAGAAGGAAGGCTGGAATACCAACAGGCGTCTATTATTGAATTCACCCGACCCGATAGTACCCATTTTGGGAACGTCCAGTGCGAAAGTCACTGAATGGTTAAGTCGCCAATCCCTGGACTATGTAATGTCCTTTATCTGTTGGGTTACAGGCGGGCATTTTACCAGAGGTTTCGAATCTATGATTCCTATTGAAGCATATACTCGGGGGGTGAGTGCAGGGCGGACGATTTTAAAGCAGACTCCCCATTCATTAGATAAAGAAGATCACCAAGATTTCGTGATCCACTGCCGAACTTATTCCAATTCCAAGAGCTCGAATCGGAATCGGTATTGATCCGTTCAGGTCTTGAAATTATATAATGATGGAAACAGCAATCCTAGTAGCCATCTTTATATCCGGCTTACTTTTAAGTTTTACCAGGTAAGCCTTATATACCACTTTTGGGCAACCTTCTGAACAACTAAGAGATCCGTTTGAGGAACATGGGGACTAATTGAAGTAATGAGCCTCCGAATATTCGGAGGCTCATTACTTCAATTGAGATAATAAAAAATCATTTTATCTTTTTAGTTGGAACTTTAGGAGGTTCTCGAAAAAAGATAGCGAAAAAGATGATCCCTAGAGTCGAGACTAAGAGGAATGTATAAACCAGTGCTTCCATAGATTTGATCGCGGTTTACAATTATATCTTCCATACCTGTTTGTTTCTTTTTTTCTTTTGGGAATTATCTCCGGGCTAAAGAAAGAGAAAGAATCAAAATGTGGTGATTCAAATCAAGGTTTCTGACACGGGGTTGTCGCTACCCTGCAATTTTACCCAAAACTCAACAATAAATGCAGCAGTGATGAGTGGGATCGTCTCCACAGGGAGAGGGTTGTAATCAAGTATTGAATAATGATAGCAAGTATGAACAATTAAAAAGACACGAAACAATATGTAAATAGACTAAAATGCAGGAATGTTGGAACGAGAGATAACTCAATACAACGGGAGGTGTTGCCTTGAGGGTGGAACAACTAGTATGGATTTTTCTTTTGTTATCCCTGACTTGTGTGAACAAGTGTGAGGGGACTTCTGTGCTAGTGAGCTGGGATTCGATCAACTTGTCAGTTCTCTCAAACCCATTTCACAATACTCCTCTAACTTTCCTTGTCAGGGCAAGTTCTAGGTACGAGTGAGACTCTCCCAGATCCCGACTCTCCTACTGTGAGGCTCGATTACTTGGATATACTCCTTGTCAGGGCAGTCATCCCAGATGTAATCTCAATCCGTAATACGAGAATACTCTTAGTCCTTTCCTATGGTGACAGTAGTGAGCCTCGATTACTTGGATATACTCCTTGTCAGGGCAGTCATCACAGATGTAATCTAAACTCACTATACAGAAACGCTCATTGCCCTTTTCTAAATCACGAAATGTACAGGACTAAGACACTCACAAGCATGTTCATAATCAATACAAGTTGGGAATGATTTCCTTAGGCAAGTTCACAACAATCTCAGTGGTCACCGCAGATATAATATGAAGTTAATCTAATGCAAAACATCAAACACAACAAGTACAGAATAATGAACATAAGTAAACACGGATAAAATTCTAAATCAAATGTCTCAAACAAGATTAAATCCATACATGTAACCCCTCAAGGCAACACTCTATGTCTAGCTGATCATGTTGATCGGCTCAGAATTCATGATTACAAGACAGAAATGAAAGGGGCAATTTCCCAAGATCTTTTCCCTCTCTGTAATTTTCTAAGTTCTTTCTTGATCCTCAATCTCCCGATCTCTCTTTCTCGTTCCTTTTTAGCTCCTTTTATACTTTCCCCTTGCTGGGTTGGCTGGGTGACCTTCCTGGAAATTTCCATCTTTTCGGAGAAGCTGCCACGTGTCTGTGAATAAGTCAGCAAAGGTAAAGTGAGGCCACGTAGTTCACTCAAGACTTAGTCATTAAGGAATTTTAATGCATTTATTCAAACACTTGGTGCTCAACAGTGAACGTACGTGAGTGTCTGATAATGTGCGCAAAATATGTGTGCGGGAGCATGAGTGCAGTGAGGAATATGCAAGTGATAAACTGTGCAAGTGTGCGAGTCAAAATGCATGAGTGCGTAAGAGTGTGTGCATGTATGGTGGGCGGGCGCGCTAGGCGCCCGCCGTGCGCGTGTGAGTGTGTGGTATGGGCGCGCGAGGCGCCCGCACCGTGTAGTGGTGCGTGGGGGAGGGCGCGCTAGGCGCCCGCCGTGTGTGCGTATGTAGTGAGGGGCGGGCGTGCTAGGCGCCCGCCCATGTGTGCGTAGTGAGTGGGCGGGCGCCTAGAAAATGTGCATGTGTGTTGTGAGTTGAGTGTTGTGTGTGATCTGTGAGTGTTGTGAGTTGTGTGCAACGCTTGAAGTGTGAGTGACTTGTGAGGCTAAGGAGAGTGTGTGCATATTTCACATAATTGAATCAAACTTAACACATATTCCTCACACTTAGCTATTTTCAACAATTGTAAGTTCATGAACAATAATATGCACAAGCCATTCACAAAGTATTCCCTTTACTCAATTTCTATATAAAAAGGATGTGTATGTAAGGTAAATAAGTCGGTACAACTCCGACTTATCAACCCCCCACACTTGAATCTTTGCTAGTCCCGAGCAAAGGAAAAACGAAAACTATGCCCCCATCCATTCCACATTCAAACACTCGCAACAACATCATCAGCAATCCATTTTCAAATCTTTCGCATGCACAAATATCTAGTTGCCGAGTTCACAGTTCATCCGACTTATACAATTTGCCAAGCAAGGTGAAACGAATAAAGACCAAACCGTCAGCGTGCAGTGTGTGCTGAGAGTTTCTCGTGATTCCCACATTGTCTATGCAGAGTACTCAAGTAGACACTTAAAGAAAATTCTTGCACCACAATTCTTTTGTCCACACACACGAACACTTATTATTGCAAAACTTAACAGAAATTAACTTGCACATTGGTGCTTATTCGTGCTGCACTTTGGTGCTTGGCTGCCCAGGATTTTGTGGCTCTTTTTTCCCTTTATTCGTCCACTGGCTTTTCTTCATATTTGCACAGATTCAAACAGTTTGTGTTCGTGTGTGTTTCCAATAGACTATGTACTCAAAATACAAGAATAAGTATTTACGAGTAGAAAGCACAGACACGTAAAGAATCATAAGCTCTCTCCTATGTCAAATTTGTTGCTGGCGTTTCTATCTTACTTTGACATCGCACTTTACTTATCAAATTGTACTTATCGAATAGACACTGTAAATCTCAAAAATTTTTTTTTGCATACATAACAATTAAGTAACATTCATGGATTTGCAATGATGCTGGGAGTGCGAGTGTGATTTGGCGTGCAAGTGTGCGGAATGGACTGGATAATGAACATTTGCACAACACAACAGAAACACTCACATTTATCGCAACAATAAGTAAATTCAAGCACACTACAAGGTCAGTACTAGACACTGACTTTTGCTCACAACAACACAAGAACAATAGAACAAGAAAACACACCACCTAAATACAAAACAATCCCACTATCAATCGTCTCCCGCACATATGATCACACACATAAGCAATTTTTAAACAAACGCCCTCGACATCACAAATACAAGCATCACTTGAAAGAAGTTCCAAGCATAGCCAAACACACAGACATCAGCAATTTCCAAGCACACTCCCAAATCATGAATGTCTCCCCCCATACTTGAAATGAACAATGGTCCCCATTGTAAAGGAGAGAGACTACCACGTTTAAGCGTTGCGCCTCAGCATTTCTCTTGCTTCGGTCTCCAACTAACCTTGCCATTGAGGTCCGCCTATGGTTCCCAAGGAACGGCGGGATTCCTCCGTTGGATCGACATTGACTCCGTGCCTTATTGCCAATTGCGCCAACAGGAGTGGGAAAAGTATAGGTTCGCCACTGCAATTTTGTGCACGCTGGATGGATTGCATGATTATCTTCCCTACATCGATTGTCATCCTGTGCTGGATTGCATAAATGAGGAGTACCCGAGCCCGTGTTGCTCTGATGTGATGGTTGGTAGGCATAAGTCTCGAATTTATAAACAGCAACCACATCCGGGCTTCAGCAGTTAAATCCGCAGTCCTTACAAAAACTGCTTCGGACCATGCATTGCGGATCCATGTGGCTCCTGGCAGCCCAACTGACTCGATCAGGTGATCAATATTTCCAGCTTCCACTAATTGCTCAAACTCCCCCTCTGGCTGGTCTGATAGGCTGAAGTGTTGATTAATTGTTAGGCTTATCACATTAAGATATGTGCCTCGCGGGTACACCCCATACTGTTGGGTAAAGTTTGAACCCAGTGAGTTGGCGTTGGTGTAAAATTCCCGGGCTACTTCCACATTGACCGTAGCTGGTGCGAAGGTGAGGGGCTCCCATTTGTAGAAGCGGATTACTTCTTCAAATGTTTGAGATGGGGCAGTGAACTGGCGTTCCACCAGCACAATTCTGTAGATGCATCTCTCAAATTGTCGCGCTGCCCTATCGTTCGCAAACCTTGGGTGTGTGATCGGGTCGTACTCCTCCTCGTCTGAATCTGAGCTGCTTAGGGCTTCCCGAAGGTAAGTCCTATAATTCTCATCAATGTGCACCATTTTCCTAAACTTGGCAATGCTATGAAGGCAGTGTGGAGTTAAGCTAAATGTGAGATATGAAAATTCTTACGATTGGCCGTTGGCTACACACTTATACTTGGAGTGCTTTTGATCATGTAGAGTGGCTGGTATTTATAGGGGAATTTTCCTGCAGGATTGGGTCACCAAGCAGATAAGAGACAAGTCACGTGATTTAACTAGAAAACAAAGTGCATAGAGACAAAGTTGTGACAAGTCTATCTTGATGTGACTGAGCTGTGGGGCACTGTGCAGGGTTGAGCTTGCATGAGTCGTCTCAGAAGAAGTGAATATTCAGAAGAATCATATATTCGTTACCTGTACTTGTGTAAGCATTCAGATTTTATTCCTTGTCTGTGTTGTCACAGAGATGATTCTCGCGTGTGTACCTGATTTTCATGATCTCTGTAGGCTCTATGAGTTCCAAGTCTCATTGTTGACACGTCCAGGCTGTCCTCATCAACTTTTCTGCATGTTAGATAGAGGATAGGGAGTTTAGGTTCAACTGATTATTGTCATTCAACTATTAGCAAAAATGTAAAATAAAACCAAAAAAAAAGTAAACAGTTGGGTTGCCTCCCAACAAGCGCTTGGTTTATTGTCCTCAGCCAGACATGGATGGGGGTTACTGAGGGGTTGGGCTATCGAGGCACTGAGCTTGCCCTTTGCTGTTTGCGGGGGGATTGAAGATTTTCACCCTGTGCCCATTCACATTCCAACAATTGCCTGTGGATTTGTTCAGTACCTCAATGACTCCGTAGGGGAAAATTTTAGTGACGGTGAACGGCCCAGTCCATCTTGATCGCAATTTTCCGGGAAAAAGTCTCAATTTGAAGTTGTAAACAAGCACTTGCTGTCCTACTTCAAATTCCTTTACTTTGATCTTGGCATCGTGCCATCTCTTTGTCCTTTCCTTATAGAGACTGGCACTGACGTACGAGTTCCACCTGAATTCATCTAACTCGTTAAGCTTCATCATTCTTGCCTCTTGAGCCAGGTTTAAGTCCATGTTTAGCTTTTGTACTGCCAGTAAGCCTTATGCTCTAACTCCACTGGAAGGTGGCACTCCTTCCCAAACACCAGTCTAAATGGTGACGCCCCAATTAGAGTCTTGTAGGCAGTTCTATATGCCCAAAGTGCATCATCCAATTTTATTGCCCAATCTTTCCTTTCAGGGTTTACCACTTTCTCTAATATCCTCTTGATCTCTCTGTTGGTCACTTCCGCTTGGCCATTGGTTTGCGGGTGGTAGGCTGTAGACACTCTGTGCTGAACCCCGTATTTGACTAAAAGAGCCTTGAAGATCTTGTTTCAAAAGTGACTCCCTCCGTCACTTATGATGGCTCTCGGGGTCCCAAATCTGTTGAAAATGTTCTTCTTGATGAACGGGAGCACTCCCTTACTGTCACAGTGGGGCATAGCGGCGGCTTCGACCCATTTAGATACATAATCTACCGCTACCAATATGTACTCGTTCCCACAAGATCGTGGGAAAGGGCCCATGAAATCTACCCCCCCACACATCAAACAAATCCACCTCAAGCACATTGTTGAGGGGCATTTCATCTCGGTGTGATATGTTCCCAACTCGTTGGCACCTCTCACATTGGCTCACCCATTGATAAGTTGGTTTTATACCAACTTATATGTGTTAAATCACTTGGCTTTTGACTTGCATTTTGTGCATCTATATGTGATTATATGCTAAATTGTGCTTTAACGTGCAATACAAGTTAATGTGATTAATTGATGAAAAAGGCCCAAAATATTGGTAAAATATGTTAAATATATGCTTAGGGTCAATGAACAAGGTTTAAGGTTCAAACAATGAAGTTGATGTGAGAGAATTTGGAAAAAAAAAACCTAAGAAGTGCTTTAAAGGGTGAAATTAGGGTTTTGGGCAGCATAGTAGCTGAACTTCATTTGGTCATAACTCTCTCAATTCTGATCCAATTGGGGTGTTCTTTAGTGTGTTAGAAAGGTCTTTGAGTCCTCTTTAATTCTTATGTTTTAACAAAGTTCATCTTGTGAGTGGAAGGTCAAGAAACGGGGCCATCTTTGTGTGTTGTGCAATTAGAGTTTCATGTGTTCTTGATTGCCACAGTTTGGTAGATTGTTCATATCGTGAGCTCTAGTTGTCCAATTGTGTTGATTCTTGAATAATTTGAAAGCTAAGAGGTAGACCTACATTTGTTGTGTTATCCCCGAAACTTGATTCACACTGGAAATGGATGAATTGTGCTAAAGAAGAGCCAAGCACTTGGATTGAACAAATGATGAATGAAAACTTGGATTTCACAATACGCTGTTCAACATGCCTTATTGTTTTGGTCATAACTTTGTCATCTGAACTCCGATTTGGGTGATTCAAACGGCTGTGGAAAGCTGAGCTACATGGCTATAACTTTTGTGAATTAAGTGTCCCGATAGTCCCATCACATCACACTCGAACACTGGCTCGAAGTTGCTGCACGCGAAGCACACATCTTGCTGCCTACGAAATCAACTTCGTCGCATGCAGCTTGCACGATGGCTGCACATTTGCTGCACACGAAGGCAGCCTCGCCGCACACACGCTGCACCATCCTCGCACACTTGCTGCCCACGAAGTGCAATTCGTTGCACATCACACCCACACACACTTTGCACTTGAAATTTCTTCTTCTTCTTCTTCTTGCAATTCAATTCCTCATCTTGGATATGACTTGCATGTTGTGTGAACGTTGTTTTCATTGCCTTCTTTATGACATTTACACTTGCATGATACCTCCATTATATGAACTATGAATTGAGGATAATTCAAGTTCTCACTCTTCCTCTCATGAACAACATTTCATTTTCATTCTCTCAAGATTTTTGCACTCATGTTTTCTTCTCATCTCAGGAATCAGCAGGGCTGTCTTCACCTTCATTCCATGATTCGAAGGGAAGAGCAATTGGAGCAAAACTTGGTTGAAGAATTGGAGGAGTTCATGGCTGAAATGAACAAGACTTCGCCAAAGTGGCGAAATCTCCTCAAATTGAAGAAAGCTCGTGAGCTGGAGCAAGAGGAGTGACGAGACGTCGTGAGGATGGCTTGGAGAGCTGACGAGACCTCGCTGGACTCACGAAGCTTCGTGAGATTGACGAAGCTTCGTCAAGGAAGCTGGAGAAAAAATGAGAAAATTGGCAAACAGTTTGACCACTGGAAGCTGGTTTGGTGCCCTTCTTCGTGTGATGATTTCTCTTCATCCTTATGTTGCTTATGCGATCAAAGACTTGTTTTATCATCACCTGTTCCTCTAGCATAGTTTTGGCCAGATTGCACGCTTATTGGAGGCTTGGATTGGATTTGGGGAGCATGTGAAGATCGTAGCTCAACCAGCTTCGAGTTGCAAATTGCCAGAAATTTTGCAAAGCTGGTTCCAAGGCCAACTTCAAGAGCTGATTCGTGGCTATCCAGATGTTCTTTATGCGAACAAAGACATCCTGTAGCTTCATATGTTCATGGAGAAGAACTTATTTTTGGGTTCATCCTCTTCCAATCTCTGAATTTGATTTTATAGGCACATGAAGATGGAGTCTTGACCAGCTTCAAAAGTTGAAAAGTCCAGAAATTTGGCTGTGTTGAAACTCAAATTCTGAATTTCAAGGACAATAAAGGCGTGATCCAGAATGCACGGAAGGCGTGATTCTTAAGCTGCTGGATTTCTTGGAAGCTCGCGAAAACGCTGAAGGCGTGATCCAGAATACACTGAAGGCGTGCTTTTGCTCTGATTTCCCAACAATTTTCAGAATTTCTTCAGCTTTTGACTTTTCATTTCTACTACCTTTTGGGTCGATTTTTGTAATCATTTTCTCTTTAGGACTACTTTGTAATATTCCTAGATATTTTTAGTAAGCGTAAGAGTTAAGTTTTCCACTCTCCTACTTAGAAAGGGAATGAGGAAAGGAGAGGGGGGAGGGACTTGGAGAATTGACTTTTGGGACATAGAGAACTTTTCTTGAAGAAAAAGTTGTTCTTGTTCTGGAGATCCATTTTTCTCTCACTAGTTTTCTCTCTCTAGGGTTTTACTTCTTCGATTCCATTTTCCAGTGGTGTCTTGTGCTAGAGATTACATATCCAACTCAATCGAAGGGAATTCATACACTCCTCTAGCATCTAAGCGGTAAAACTTTTCAATTGATGGGAGAAATTTGTATGAACATGGAATTGTGTAAAATTGGGTTGAATATGGAAATATCTGGCTAGTGTGTGATAATCTGGGCTCTTAATGGGTGAATGCTAGTTATGTGATATTGTGTGGTGCAATTGAAATGATGAAAGAAGTAATTCAACTCCTTTGCTCAGATCTACTAATTTGTTAATTTCATAAATTAGAACTGGAAGTTGACTGAGTTCTCCAACCTGTACATGAATGAACATAAATTACAGCTAGGCCCGACCATAGGAAGCTTAATTTGTGAACTCTTAGATGAAGGTTGTATGGAGAGGTTTCTTGCCTGGGTGATGATTTTATAAGCTAGACATCAGGCCTCACCATGGGAGATTCTAGGGATTAAGCTTGAGTAATCTGGGTAGGGAATTGAGAAGATGATAGGTTCTATTCACCACCCTTTAGGCCCGACCATAGGATAGGTTGGTGATGGGAGGCTAGGGTTACAGTGTGGTGACCATGCTAACTGTGACTTAGGTCTCCTGGTGATTCTCTCCTCCTTTTGCCTTAAATTGTAGTTTAATGCACCACACTAGTCATGTAACACTTGAAATGCATTCACCCAGAAGGAGTCTAGGTTATCTCTTGTGAACTTTTGTGAAATTTGTGTTAATTTCTTCGGTATTTCACTTGTGTTTGTTGCTAGTGTGTTGTTTCTTGTCTTGTGATTTGTTTTTGTGTTATGTAAGAACAAACCTTAATTCTCTTGAACTTCACTATTTCCCTGAGGAACGAAACCTAACTCACTGCTTCTCACATATAGTGAAATAGGATAAATTGAGGCGAGTAACGACATCCGCTCCGGTCAATTTTTGGCGCCGTTGCCGGGGAATTAGGCACGTTCTTGGAATTGGAGTTTGTTTTGTTCTTAATTTTTGTGATTACTTGTGTTAAGTTAGTTTAGTGTTTAGAAGTGTGTGTTTAATTTGAATGCTTTTACTCTTAAATTGTTGGCTCTTTTATCTTATCATCTTGATTTGATTTGATTTCCAGATTGTTCACTTGATCCTTATTGTGTTGAATCTATATTGTTGTTACTTGGAAGTTTAACTTTGGAATTTCTTCCATTATTGCTTGTTCTTTTTCTCTCTTGATTCATTTTGTTGGTCTATGCCTAGGACTTTGAGATCCACAGGAGAACCTGAGTTCCAACTAGACCTTGAATTGGAAAGAAATCTCAGACGTCAAGCAAAACAAACAATGGCAGAAGAGGAAGCTAGAGTACCTAGGTTTGGAGATCATTATGCAGTAGACTTTGGAAATGGACTTGAACAACGGGACCTTGATGTGGAAAGTTACCAAATTCCAATGCAAATTGTTCAATGATAACACAGGGACAATTCTTCCAAGGGTTGGAAAACGAAGATCCAATGAGCACCTAGACTGGTTCATTGCGTTTATGTAACACTTTTAAGCTCCAGAGGGTAAATAGAACTGAGGTTCATCGCATATTGTTCCCGCTATCATTGCGTGGAAAGGCTAAACATTGGTTCAAATCAAGTGGGGGAGCTACCATGACCTTTGATGAGTAAAGAAGAAGTTCCTTGCCAATATTTTCCACCTGCAAAGCTTGAGAAGAGAAGAATGGATATTATGAACTTCCAACAGCATGATGGTGAATCCTTTAGAGAAGCATGGGAAAGGTTCAATGATCTAATAAGGCAATGTCCCAATCATGATTGGGAGAAATAAGAGAGCTCAATACTTTTTTCAAGGGTTTAACTGCTGAATCTTCATTGATGGTGAAGGCAATGTGCAAATGGTGCCTTGAAGGATAAGAGTGCACCTGAAGTGAGAGCACGTTTTGATCAAATTGCTGAAGATGAATACCTTTTTCCTGAGACACGAAAAGCATGTGGTAGAAGACAGAAGGGGTATTGGAAGTGAATGATGAAATGTCTTGAATGCTAAGTTGGATGCCTTGACCAAACAAGTTCAAACTTTGCAGGCTACACAAGATTAAGGCTCCTGTGTACTTTCATGTGGACTATGCAAAGGGATCACTATACCTGATGAGTGTGCCATCACAACTGAGTCTCTTCAGTATGTGAGCAATTACAAAACAAACCCCAATATGGTGGCAACTACTCTGGAGGCAATTACTCTGGAAATAGACCATACAATGGTGGCAAGGAAATTGGGGAAATCAAGGAACCAAGGTGGACAATATTATCAAGGGAATTGAACAAAAGGAGAACAACCAATGCACCACCTGGATTTGAACAACAAGCTGGGACTTCAGGAGCAAAGGAAGCCAAATGTTGAGGACATGTTCCAAAAGTTGTTAGACAAGATGGACAAGAATGATCAACGCTTTGGGGGCCTTGAATCAACTGTTAAACATCATGAGGCTACATTGAAGAACATTGAAACACAACTTGGACAGTTAGCAAATGCTGTGCATCAAAGGCAGAAAGGATCATTGCCAAGTGACACAATTCCTAACCCAAAAGGAAAAGAAAGGGAGGCATGTAATGCAATTACTTTGAGGAGTGGAAGAGAGTATTGGGGAAACCACAGGAAGAGTAGTGTTGAAAAAGAAGAAGATCTTGAGAGTGGAGATGAGGAAATGTTACAAAGCTAAGAAAATGTTCAACAAGATGTTCTCACCACTGAAAAAGAAGGAGAATCCAAGGAGAGTGGGATTTGAGATTACTAAAAATTCTAATCCCTTCAACTTCCCTGAATATGCACCAAAGCCTCCATTCCCAGAGAGGAAGAAGCCACCACCAAAGAGAGGACCTCAATTCAATAGATTCTTGGATGTTATCAAGCAAGTGAATGTGAATCTCCCACTAGTGGATTTGGTGACAGCAGTGCTAAATATGCAAAATATTTGAAAGGCCTCATTTCCAACAAGGAGCAAATCTTGAGGTGTGAAGTTCCCATGATGCTTTCTGAACAAAAGTCAAGCTTGGATGGTGCACAACTTACCTCCAAAGCTCAAAGATCCAGGAAGTTGTACCATCCCTTGCATGATTGGAAATAGGCAATTCAAAAAGGCCCTTTGTGATATTGGAGCAGGGATCAATCTAATGCCACTCTCCATTGCACTTAATGTTGGACTCGGTGGAAGAATCCGCCCAGTAGCTGTCACACTCCAACTTGCAGATAGGTCTTTGGTGACTCCCACAGGTTTGGTGGAAGATGTCTCGGTAAGAATTGATAGATTTACATTGCCTGTTGATTTCATAATACTTGACATGGAGGAGGACCCCGAAGTTCCTTTGATTTTTGTAGGCCTTTTCTAGCTACTGGTGATGCTTTGATAGGTGTTAGAAACAAAACCATTACTTTTCGCATTAATGATGAACAAGTAGTCTTTGATGTCAACTATGCTATGAAACATCCTTCAGATGTAGAGACTTGCTTTTTGATAAGAACTGTTGCATGTTCAATGCATATGCTTGATGATGAAAGTGCTCATGGATATTTTTGTAATGATGAATTGAGTACCTTTGATGAGGCTTGCCAAATTGTGGAATGTGATAAAGAAGATTGCATAATTCTTGATGAACTTGAAGATCTTGTGGAATGTTGTGTTCTTGATGAGTCTATATGTGAAATGCAATTTGAAGTGCATGACGTTCAAATACAAACATGTGTGGTAGGAGATAAGTTACAGGATTCTTGTGAAATGAAATGGAAGATGAAAAATGCTTTACTTCTACTAATACAATGTGTACTCCATTGAGGTGAGGAGTAATGAGCCTTTATGCAGGAATGAGAAACTCTTTCCATCCATTGAAGTGGCCTCCCAAACTTGAACTCAAACCACTTCCTCCTTATTTGAAATATGCCTATCTTGGAGAAAATGAAACTTTGCCTGTGGTAATATCTTCTTCATTGGAAGCTTGGCAAGAAGATAAACTCATGGTTGTTTTAAGGCAATACAAAAAGGCTTTGGGTTGGACAATTGCAGACATCAAGGGGATTAGTCCTACAATATGCATGCACAAGATTCTCTTGGAGGAAAATTCAACACCTGTGAGGGATAGGCAAAGAAGGTTGAATCCCCAGATGATGGAGGTAGTAAAAAATGAGGTGATAAAATTGTTGGACTTTGGCATGATCTTCCCGATTTCTGATAGTGAATGGGTTAGTCCAGTTCAATGCGTGCCAAAGAAAGGAGGTGTGACAGTGGTCAAGAATGAGGCTAATGAACTTGTTGCAACCAGGGTGGTAAATGCTTGGAGGGTTTGCATGGATTATAGAAAACTCAACAAGGCAACTCGAAAAGACCACTTCCCTTTGCCCTTCTTTGGAACAACTCTTAGACCGAATTGCAGGGTATTTGTTCTATTGCTTCTTGGACGGGTATTCTGGCTACAACCAAATAGCCATTGATCCTAAGGACCAGGACAAGACGACCTTCACATGCCTTTTGGGACTTTGCCTACAAGCGTATGCCATTTGGATTGTGTAACGTACCAGCAACATTTCAAAGGTGCATGATGGCCATTTTTCAGGATATGGTGGAAGATGTGATTGAAATATTCATGGATGATTTCTCAGTCTTTGGCATGACGTTTGAGAAATGCTTGGAGAATTTGGCCAAGTCTTAATAAAGATGTGAAGAGGACTAACCTTGTGGCTTAATTGGAGAAGTGTCAATTCATGGTACAAGAAGGAATTGTTCTTGCCATAAGATTTCAAGCAAGGGACTTGAGGTGACAAAGCTAAGATTGAGGTGATGCCCAAACTTCCTCCCCCAACTAATGTCAGGGCATAAGGAGCTTTCTTGGACATGCTGGGTTTTATAGAAGATTCATAAAAGACTTCTCCAGATAGCTTAGACCATTATGTAGCTTGTTAGAAAAGGATGCCAAGTTCAATTTTGACACAAAATGTTTGGAGGCCTATGAAGCATTGAAGGAAAGTTGATAAAGGCTCCTGTAATAGTCACTCCAATTTGGGGAGAACCATTTGAAGTCATGTGCGACTTAGTGACTATGCTCTTGGCGGCAGTTCTTGGCCAAAGAAGAAACAAGATCTTTCACACAATTCATTATGCAAGCAAACTTTGAATGGAGCACAACTCAACTACACTACCACTGAGAAAGAATGTTGGCCAGTGGTTTTCTCATTTGACAAATTTCGATCTTATCTTTTGGGTTTCTAAGGTCATAGTGCAGTACGGATCATGCTGCCTTGAAGTACCTATTGGCCAAGAAAGAAGCACAACCTAGATTGATAAGGTGGGTACTACTTCTTCAAGAATTTGATATGGAGATTCAGGGATTAGGAAGGGATGTGAGAATGTTGTGGCGGATCACCTTTCTAGATTGGAATCAGAGGCTCAAGATGACTCAAGGATTTGATCAAAGAGAAATTCCCTGATGAACAATTTTCACAGTTGAAGGAAAGGTCTTGCCTTGGTATCTGAGATTGCAAACTTTGTGGTGGCAGGCCAAGTTCCTAAGTATTTCTCCATGAACAAAAGAAGAGATTGAGAAATGATGCAAAACACTACTTTTGGGAGGGCAATGCCCTGTACAAGTCTTGTAGTGATCAAATTATTCGAAAATGTGTCAAGGAAGATGAAAAAGAGGACATTTTGAAGGCATGCCATGAAGGACCTTGTGGAGGCCATTTTGGTTCAGCTAGGACAGGTTTTAAAATTCTTCAATCAGGTTTCTATTGGCCTCATATTTTTACTGATGCAAAGCTATGGGTTGGGCAGGTGTGACAAATGCCAAAGATCTGGGAATATATCCTCAAGGAATGAAATGCCACTAAACAATATTTTGGAGGTGGAGTTGTTTGATGTTTGGGGAGTAGATTTTATGGCCCCTTTCCTAAATCAGGAGGCAAGGAGTACATTCTAGTAGCTGTGGATTATGTGTCAAAGTGGATTGAAGCTCAAGCTCTTGCCAATAATGATGCAAGGAGTGTTACAGCTTTCTTGAAGTCACACATTTTCACAAGGTTTGGGACTCCAAGAGCAATCATATCAGATGGTGGTTCACATTTTTGCAACAAGCTTTTGAAGCTCTTCTAGCTAAATATGGGGTGACACACAAGGTTTCTACTCCTTACCATCCACAAACCAGTGGACAAGCAGAAATCTCAAACAGAGAAATCAAGAGGGTTTTGGAGAAAGTGGTAAACCCTAGTAGAAAGGATTGGTCAACAAAGCTAGATGATGCATTGTGGGCTTATAGAACAGCTTATAAAACTCCCATTGGAGCTTCCCCATTTCGCCTTGTTTTTGGAAAAGAATGTCATTTGCCTGTGGAGCTTGAGCATAGAGCATTTTGGGCGATTAAGAGGCTCAATTTGGATTTGAATGGAGCTCAGTCACAAAGAATGATGGATTTGAATGAGTTAGATGAGTTTAGATTCAATTCATATATCAGTGCAAAATGTACAAGGAAAAGACCAAGAGGCTCCATGATGCAAATATACTAGCTAAGAGTTTCGCTCCTGGACAACAAGTTTGCTATACAATTCAAGGTTGAGGTTATTTCCTGGCAAGCTTAAATCTAGATGGACTGGACCATTTACAGTTGTTAATGTTAAGCCATATGGAGTGGTGGAAATTCAAGATGAAAAGAAGGGTAATTCTTGGAAGGTGAATGGCCATAGGTTGAAACCATATTTGCTTCCAGAAGATAAAGACTCACTTCATTGTATGATTGCCCGGAGAGCTATATCCTCGATGATCCTATCATTCCCAACTGAAACAACAATTGGTCGGGCTGATGACATTAAACCAAGCGCTCCTAGGAGGCAACCTAGGCTTTACTTCTTTCCTTTTCCTTTTTATTTTGTTAGATTTCGTTTTAGTCATTTCTTAGTTCTTTCATTTTCTTTGGTGTGTTTTGTCTTACATTTTCATGCACACATGGTGATTCTGGGCATATTCTCGTGAACACAACACTTGCACATTTCAATTCTTGGAGAGAAGTTGGATCATTATATCATATGTTGAGAAATTTGAATCATGTATTGATTGCTAAGTTGGAAATTTTTGTTTTTCAACACTTAAGGATGCATGATTAATTGATTATGTGTTTGGTACATTTTGTAGACAATGAAGAGAAACCGTGAACAAGCTTGGAAATGATGTGGAAAATGCATACCTTGTTGTTAAAGGTTTGTCTTCAGAAGCCCCCTCCCTTGGTGCTTCATCACAACTTAGCTTTGCTTTTGGTAACTTTGGCACTCAAGCTCTTAAGAAATGGCACCAAAGAAAGATTCCACTTCCAAGAAGGTAGGAACAACTTCAAAGGGTGATGGTTCCAAGAGCAAGGGGAAAGCCAAAGGAAAGGCGACAATGTTGATCACTGCCCCCTGCATCTTCAGGCGATCCGACCATGTTTTCCCAGGGATTCCCTCCTATCTCATTTCAGGGAGTTCCTCCATCCTAGTATCTCACATTGGGGACAATGTTGATTTTAAGTGTGGGGGAGGGATACCTATTTTTGCTATGTGGTTGTGATTGAAGTTGTGCTTGAAGTTTCTTGTCACTCTAGTTGAAGTCAAGCTGTTAAATGAAGAAAAATGAAGTCTCTGAAGATGCCACGAGTTGCTTTGTGTTGTTGTGTTGTTATGTTTGTTTGAATGTTCAGAGTCTAGATTGTAGTTTTCTTTTTCTTGTTGTTGGAAAATCAGTAAGCTTGTGATGCTTAGTTGTGAGTTAGGAAAGGGTGAATGAAAAAATGGCATTGTACTATGTCTGGGTGAAGTTTGCAACTCTCTTTGGGTACTTGTGTGCTTGTTTTGTTCAATTTGAATTAATAAAAGTGGTTTGTATGGTGTTATGGGAAAAATTTGAACAATGTGGTAATGCTTTGAATTTATCCTATTGAATGAAGAAATGAAAGTGTGAGTTGAGAGCATTGTGTGAAGACAATGGGTAGACCATAACATGACATCAAGTGATTCAAATTGGGAATAAATGAAAGAACCACCTTGAATGAAATATTTTGTTCTGAGTTCAGTGTGACCTATTCCTAGTTCATCTTCATTACTTCTTTGATCTTGCATGTGAAATTTTTTTTGTTTTTGGCATTAAGTTTGAAAGAAATTGGCATGTTTTGTTGGCTAAAGCATCATGTTAAAATAAGATAGATGTGCCATGAAAAATCACTCTTGACACAGGAGGAAAAACTGGATTTGGATGTTCTGGTTGTTTGCTCACCCCTCTGTGCTTGGAAAGTTTCTTTTTCCCTGGCATACCTTTTGAAAAGAAGTGGTGAATGAGAAGGGATTTGGTGAAAAAGCCATCGGCAATTGGGAACTAAAAAGCCAAAATACCCAAGGCATGAAATGGAGATAAAAGCCATAAAACCCAGGCAAAAGATGCACCAATGTGCAAATGCAAGAGAGAAATTGCCAATGAGCATATGGAAGAGGGAGTGTTTACTTTACAAAGTAGAAGCACCAATGTGCACTTAGGATACCAATGATCTTGTGAGCTACAGATTTTCCTTTGGTGTAGGTACATAGAGTTGAGCATAGCAAAAGAACATTTGGTCTAGGAATTCCTTAGCACACTTGCACAAATGGCAGTTTGGTCTTTATTTATCGTGCTTTAGTTGACAATGTATGTTAAAATCTGAAAGCTAGGTGCCAGAAATTTTGGAATAGATTTTGTGTGAAAAATGTTTGGTGAACTTGGGAATATAGTCATGGTGAATGACTGAACAAAGTGTTTCATATACTGGGGAGGAAATGAGCTTGAATGTAAAAATACCCCTAAGAAGTGTGGTACGGTCTTGTGCATGTTTTAACTGAAAATTTGTGTTTTGCTTGAGGACAAGCAAGAGTTCAAGTGTGGGGGAGTTTGATAAGTTGGTTTTATACCAACTTATATGTGTTAAATCACTTGGCTTTTGACTTGCATTTTGTGCATCTATATGTGATTATATGCTAAATTGTGCTTTAACGTGCAATACAAGTTAATGTGATTAATTGATGAAAAAGGCCCAAAATATTGGTAAATATGTTAAATATATGCTTAGGGTCAATGAACAAGGTTTAAGGTTCAATACAATGAAGTTGATGTGAGCGAATTTGGGAAAAAAAAAACCTAAAGAAGTGCTTTAAAGGGTGAAATTAGGGTTTTGGGCAGCATAGTAGCTGAACTTCATTTGGTCATAATCTCTCAATTCTGATCAATTGGGGTGTTCTTAGTGTTTTAGAAGGTCTTGAGTCCTCTTTAATTCTTATGTTTTAACAAATTTCAGCTTTGTGAGTGGAAGGTCAAGAAACGGGGCCATCTTTGTTGTGTTGTGCAATTAGAGTTTCATGTGTTCTTGATTGCCACAGTTGGTAGATTGTTCATATCTTGAGCTCTAGTTGTCCAATTGTGTTGATTCTGTGAACCATTGAAAGATTAAGAGGTAGACCTAACATTTGTTGGTGTTACCCCGAAACTTGATTCACACTGGAAATGGATAAATTGTGCTAAAGAAGAGCCAAGAACTTGGATTGAACAAATGATGAATGAAAACTTGGATTTCACAATACGCTGTTCAACATGCCTTATTGTTTTGGTCATAACTTTGTCATCTGAACTCCGATTTGGGTGATGCAACCGGCTGTGGAAAGCTGAGCTACATGGCTATAACGTTTGTGAATTACGTTTCCCGAAATGCCCATCACATCACACTCGAACACTGGCTCGAAGTTGCTGCACGCGAAGCACACATCTTGCTGCCTACGAAATCAACTTCGTCGCATGCAGCTTGCACGATGGCTGCACATTTGCTGCACACGAAGGCAGCCTCGCCGCACACACGCTGCACCATCCTCGCACACTTGCTGCCCACGAAGTGCAATTCGTTGCACATCACACCCACACACACTTTGCACTTGAAATTTCTTCTTCTTCTTCTTCTTGCAATTCAATTCCTCATCTTGGATATGTCTTGCATGTTGTGTGAACGTTGTTTTCATTGCCTTCTTTATGACATTTACACTTGCATGATACCTCCATTATATGAACTATGAATTGAGGATAATTCAAGTTCTCACTCTTCCTCTCATGAACAACATTTCATTTTCATTCTCTCAAGATTTTTGCACTCATGTTTTCTTCTCATCTCAGGAATCAGCAGGGCTGTCTTCACCTTCATTCCATGATTCGAAGGGAAGAGCAATTGGAGCAAAACTTGGTTGAAGAATTGGAGGAGTTCATGGCTGAAATGAACAAGACTTCGCCAAAGTGGCGAAATCTCCTCAAATTGACGAAAGCTCGTGAGCTGGAGCAAGAGGAGTGACGAGACGTCGTGAGGATGGCTTGGAGAGCTGACGAGACCTCGCTGGACTCACGAAGCTTCGTGAGATTGACGAAGCTTCGTCAAGGAAGCTGGAGAAAAAATGAGAAAATTGGCAAACAGTCTGACCACTGGAAGCTTGTTTGGTGCCCTTCTTCGTGTGATGATTTCTCTTCATCCTTATGTTTCTTATGCGATCAAAGACTTGCTTTATCATCACATGTTCCTCTAGCATAGTTTTGGCCAGATTTCACGCTTATTGGAGGCTTGGATTGGATTTGGGGAGCATGTGAAGATCGTAGCTCAACCAGCTTCGAGTTGCAAATTGCCAGAAATTTTGCAAAGCTGGTTCCAAGGCCAATTTCAAGAGCTGATTCGTGGCTATCCAGATGTTGTTTATGCAAACCAAGACATCCAGTAGCTTCATATGTTCATGGTGAAGAACTTATTTTTGGTTTCATCCTCTTCCAATCTCTGAATTGGATGTTATAGGCACATGAAGATGGAGTCTTGACCAGCTTCAAAAGTTGAAAAGTCCAGAAATTTGGCTAAGTGTTGAAACTCAAATTCTGAATTTCAAGGAAAATAAAGGCGTGATCCAGAATGCACGGAAGGCGTGATTCTTAAGCTGCTGGATTTCTTGGAAGCCTGCGAAAACGCTGAAGGCGTGATCCAGAATACACTGAAGGCGTGATTGTGCTCTGATTTCCCAACAATTTTCAGAATTTCTTCAACTTTTGACTTTTCATTTCTACTACCTTTTGGGTCGATTTTTGTAATCATTTTCTTTTTAGGACTACTTTGTAATATTCCTAGATATTTTTAGTAAGCGTAAGAGTTAAGTTTTCCACTCTCCTACTTAGAAAGGGAATGAGGAAAGGAGAGGGGGGAGGGACTTGGAGAATTGACTTTTGGGAGATAGAGAACTTTTCTTGAAGAAAAAGTTGTTCTTGTTCTGGAGATCCATTTTTCTCTCACTAGTTTTCTCTCTCTAGGGTTTTACTTCTTCGATTCCATTTTCCAGTGGTGTCTTGTGCTAGAGATTACATATCCAACTCAATCGAAGGGAATTCATACACTCCTCTAGCATCTAAGCGGTAAAACTTTTCAATTGATGGGAGAAATTTGTATGAACATGGAATTGTGTAAAATTGGGTTGAATATGGAAATATCTGGCTAGTGTGTGATAATCTGGGCTCTTAATGGGTGAATGCTAGTTATGTGATATTGTGTGGTGCAATTGAAATGATGAAAGAAGTAATTCAACTCCTTTGCTCAGATCTACTAATTTGTTAATTTCATAAATTAGAATTGGAAGTTGACTGAGTTCTCCAACCTGTACATGAATGAACATAAATTACAGCTAGGCCCGACCATAGGAAGCTTAATTTGTGAACTCTTAGATGAAGGTTGTATGGAGAGGTTTCTTGCCTGGGTGATGATTTATAAGCTAGAATCAGGCCTCACCATGGGAGATTCTAGGGATTAAAGCTTGAGTAATCTGGGTAGGGAATTGAGAAGATGATAGGTTCTATTCACCACCCTTAGGCCCGACCATAGGATAGGTTGGTGATGGGAGGCTAGGGTTACAATGTGGTGACCATGCTAACTGTGACTTAGGTCTCCTGGTGATTCTTCTCCTCCTTTTGCTTAAATTGTAGTTTAATTGCACCACACTAGTCATGTAACACTTGAATGCATTCACCCAGAAGGAGTCTAGGTTATCTCTTGTGAACTTTTGTGAAATTTGTGTTAATTTCTTCGGTATTTCACTTGTGTTTGTTGCTAGTGTGTTGTTTCTTGTCTTGTGATTTGTTTTTGTGTTATTGTAAGAACAAACCTTAATTCTCTTGAACTTCACTATTTCCCTGAGGAACGAAACCTAACTCACTGCTTCTACATATAGTGAAATAGGATAAATTGAGGCGAGTAACGACATCGCTCCGGTCACCCATAACCTTGCATCTTTGAATATGTGTGGCCAGTAGAACCCGGTTTGCAAGATTTTGTAGCCAGTTCTTACTCCCTTAAAGTGCCCTCCAAAGGGTGACTCGTGAGATGCTCGTAGTATCTCATCCTTCTCTTCATCGAGGATGCATCTCCTGATTATCTGGTCATTGCATTTCTTATACAAATATCCACTTTCCCAAAAGTAGTACTGGGCGTCATGTATAAGCTTCTTTCTTTGGGCGCTAGAGAAGTGTTTTGGGAGCTGATTCGCCACCACATAATTGGCGAGGTCTGAGTACCAAGGTAAGCCTCGAGTCTGGATCTCAAAAATCTGTTCATCAGGAAAGCTTTCCTTAATCCATAACTGTAACTGTTCATCATTTAATGCCCCCAGCTCAAGCCTTGACAAGTGGTCTGCCACCACGTTTTCACACCCCTTCCTATCTCTGATCTCTACATCGAATTCTTGTAGGAGGAGAACCCATCTGATGAGTCTTGGTTTTGCTTCCTTCTTCGCCATCAGATATTTTAGGAATGCAAAGACTACCGCTAACATCTCTTTCTCCGTAGTGGTATAATTTAATTGTGCCCCGCTTAACAGCTCGCTGGCGTAGTAGATCGCATGGAACATGTTACCTTTTTTCTGTCCTAGCACTGCGCCGACCGCGAAGTCACTGGCATCGCACATTATTTCGAAGGGCTCTCCCTACACCGGGAGAGCTATCACAGGGGCCTCCACTAGCTTTGCCATCAAAATCTCAAATGCCTCCTTACATTTCTCATCAAAGATGAAAGGGGCATTTTTTCCAATAGTGAGCATAATGGCTGGCGATCTTGGAAAAGTCCTTGATGAACCCCCTATAGAAGCCTGCATGACCCATGAAACTTCTCACTTCTCTCACATTGGTGGGAGTCGGTAATTTGGCTATCACCTCAACCTTAGCTTTGTCCACTTCCAAGCCATCTTTGGAAATCTTATGCCCAAGCACGACTCCTTCATTAACCATGAACTGGCACTTCTCCCAATTGAGTACCAGGTTGGTCTCCACACACCTTCGCAACACCAGTGTCAGATTTTCTAGGCATCCCTCGAAGGTCATTCCGAAAACTGAGAAGTCGTCCATAAAAATCTCGATGATGTTCTCAACCATGTCTTGGAAAATCGCAGTCATGCATCGTTGAAAGGTGGCTGGAGCATTGCAAAGGCCGAAGGGCATCCGTTTGAAGGCATAAGTTCCGAAGGGGCAGGTGAAGGTGGTTTTCTCCTGATCTTTCGGGTCGATAGCAATTTGACTGTAACCTGAGTATCCATCTAGGAAGCAGTAGAAAAGAAACCCCGCTATCCTGTCTAATAGTTGCTCCAAGAATGGCAACGGGAAATGATCCTTCCTAGTGGCTTTGTTCAGCTTCCTATAGTCCATGCATACCCTCCAAGAGTTAACAATCCTGGTAACAAGCATCTCATTCGCTTGATTGGTCACCACAGTTACCCCTCCTTTTTTCGGTACGCACTGTACTGGGCTAACCCACTCATTGTCCGAAATAGGGAATATCATCCCAAAATCCAGAAGCTTAACAATTTCTTTCTTGACCACTTCCATCATCTGTGGGTTTAGCCTTCGCTGTCTCTCTCTAGTAGGGCTGGCCCCTTCCTCCAGTAATATCTTGTGCATGCATATCCCAGGGTTGATCCCTTTTATGTCGGCTATTGTCCATCCGATTGCCTCCTTATATTTTCTCAGAACCCCCAAAAGGCTCTCTTCTTGCCATACCTCTAATTTGGAGGAGATGACCACCGGCAAAGTCTCACCCTCTCCCAAATATGCGTACTTCAAGTAGGGTGGTAAAGGCTTCATATCCAGTTGCTGTGGCTTCAAGATTGATGGCATGAGCTTCTCGTTCCTGTACTCAATATTGTCAAGCCTCACCTCAGTGGGCACCATTTCCACCTTTTCGCCAGTAGAGACAACGAAATCAAGATTTTTCTTTATTTCGTTCAATTTCCTCTCATCAACACAATTTCCATTAAATTCATGATTAGAATTCCTTTTCTCAACAGAGTCATTCAACACAAGTTGTTCAATCATGTTTTGCAATTCATGCACAATTTCACTTTCTTCATCAGTTAACACATTCTCAAAACTATCATGTATACCACTTTCACCAGGGTCATGTGTTAAGGCAAGAGACTTACCTGTATGTTCTGACTTAAGTGAGGGAAGGTGACCCTTCACCAGGCCTGCCAGGCAACATTGCTCAATGGTTTGAGGGTGTTTCATCGCATAATCCACATTGAATACCACTTCTTCACCATTGACCCGGAATGTGATGGTTTTTCCTTTAACTCCTATAAGGGCATCCCCTGTTGCCAAGAATGGCCTGCCAAATATAAGTGGGACTTCGGGATCCTCCTCCATGTCCAAGACTATGAAATCCACTGGAAGCACAAATTTTTCTACCGACACTAACACATCTTCCACCATTCCTGTCGGTTGTACCACGGATCTATCTGCTAACTGTAGGAGGACAGCCACAGGTTTAATCTTCTCTCCCAGACCTATACTCTCGGCGAGGGATAGTGGCATCAGGTTTATCCCTGCCCCAAGGTCGCACAACGCTTTATTGAAAAATTTTCCTCCGATAGTGCAAGGGACTGTACAGCTCCCAGGGTCCTTGAGCTTGGGAGGGAGCTCATTGTTTATCCAAGCCTGGCTCTCCTTAGTCAGCGGAATTGGCACCTCACAACGTAATATTTGCCCTTTATTCTCGATCAGATCCTTCAGAAATTTAGCATACCGAGGCACTGCAGTGACTAGGTCCAGAAGAGGGACATTCACGTTGACGTTTTTCACCATGTCCAGAAACCTTGTAAACTGGGCCCCCTTCTTGGCCTGTGCTGGAACTCGTTGGGGAAAAGGTGGGAGAGGTGCAAACTCCGGATAGTTATAGGGGCTGGCAGGTCCCCCTCTTCTTCTTAGGCTCAGGAGCCTTCACACTTTCCTCCTCATCCTCCCGTATTTCTTCTTCCACAATGATAGTCTCCTCTGGGACTTCTTCCATTGATTCTTCATTTCCTCCCTTCTTCTGATCCCTCTTTATCTCCTTACCGCATCTTAGTGTGATGGCGTTGCACACCTCTCTCTCATTCCCTTTTGGGTTGGGTTCGGTATCACTAGGAAGGGCGCCCTGAGGGCGTTGGTTGCTCGCCTTGGCCAGCTGGCCTATTTGCACGTCTATGATCTTGATGGAGGCCTCTACTGCAGAAGTCCTCTTCTCATACATGTCCATCCTTTCCATGATTGTTTGAAACATTTCGTCTGTGGTCTTCCTCGGCTCCCTGTTGCTCGACTCTCCACCTTGGAAGTACTGTCTTTGCTGATTTCCCTGATTGTTCTGTCCCCAAGACCCTTGACCAGACTGGTTTCTATAGCCACCATATTGCTCTCCATATTGCTGTCTGTTGTTGTAATTCTGAACATATTGAACAGACTCCTGTGTGAGCTCACATTTATCGGTGTGGTGTTCACCTTTGCATAAACCACACATCAGCACAGGAGCAGTGTTTGCGGCCTTGAGAGTTTGGATCTGCCTTGTTAGGGCCTCAATCTTTGCTTCCAAGGAAGTCTCCTCGTCCATCTCCAGCACTCCTCGCTGTTTTCTTACAGGTGCCTTCCGAGTTTCTGGGAACAAATACTCGTCGTTAGCTATGGAATCGAATAGCTCTCTTACTTCCGGGACACTTTTTTCCTCGAGGGCTCCGTTAGCCGAGGCCTTAACCGTTAGTGAAGATTCGGGGGACAATCCTTTGAAGAACGTGTTAAGCTCCCTTATCTCTCCAAGGTCATTGTTGGGGCTTTGACTGAGCAAGTCATTAAACCTATCCCATGCTTCCTTGAAGGTCTCCCCATCTTGCTTCTGAAAGTTCCTTATTTCAAGTCTCATTCTCTCCAGTTTAGATGGGGGGAAATATTTGGCCAGGAATTTCCTTTCCAATTCCTCAAAAGTGGCTACCGAGGGCCCTCCGATTGAGTTAAACCAGTACTTTGCCCTGCCTTTGAGAGAGAGTGGGAACAATATCCTTCTCACTTCATCAGGTGTGATTCTTTGCAGCTTGAAGGTGTTACATAATCCCAGAAACCAATCTAAGTGCTCGGTTGGGTCATCATTGCTCAATTCTTGAATGACCTGACCCTGAGTTATCATCGAGACTATTTGAGTTGGGATTTGTTAACTATTCACATCCACATCTTGCCAATTGTTCCTCCGCTCGAAGTTGACCGCGAAATGGTCCCCAAACCTTGGTGGTCGGTCTCTTGGTCTCTCCTCCCCCTGTTGGGGCCTAGCTCTCTCTTCACCCTGTTCCGCCATTTCTAGAGCCCTTCTCCTTTGCCTCAAAGTCCTCTGGAGCTCTGGATCAAAATTAAACTCAGGTTCTATCCCACGAAGTCTGGCTCCCACTTGCATAAGCTGTATTACCTACACAATCCAAAGACACCTCCCACGTAGATAGATTACTGAATTCGAAAACAAACTGTAGAACTGGGATGAAATAATCTTGACAGGATCACCAACTATAATCAGAAGTCAATCAAAAGAAATAGAAGAAATACTGAAATACGAAATACCAAAAATTTGAAACATAAAACTATCACAATCAATTCCTAATACTTAGCCTCTCCCCGACAACGGCGCCAAAAATTGACACGGGGTTGTCGCTACCCTGCAATTTTACCCAAACTCAACAATAAATGCAGCAGTGATGAGTGGGATCGTCTCCACAGGGAGAGGGTTGTAATCAAGTATTGAATAATGATAGCAAGTATGAACAATTAAAAAGACACGAAACAATATGTAAATAGACTAAAATGCAGGAATGTTGGAACGAGAGATAACTCAATAAAATGGGAGGTGTTGCCTTGAGGGTGGAACAACTAGTATGGATTTTTCTCTTGTTATCCCTGACTTGTGTGAACAAGTGTGAGGGGACTTCTCTGCTACTGAGCTCGGATTCGATCAACTTGTCAGATCTCTCAAACCCATTTCACAATACTCCTCTAACTTCCCTTGTCAGGGCAAGTTCTAGGTACGAGTGAGACTCCCCCAGATCCCGACTCTCCTACTGTGAGCCTCGATTACTTGGATATACTCCTTGTCAGGGCAGTCATCCCAGATGTAATCTAAACTCACTATACAGAAACGCTCATTGCCCTTTTCTAAATCACGAAATGTACAGGACTAAGACTCACACAAGCATGTTCATAATCAATACAAGTTGGGAATGATTTCCTTAGGCAAGTTCACAACAATCTCAGTGGTCACCGCAGATTTAATATGAAGTTAATCTAATGCAAAACATCAAACACAACAAGTACAGAATAATAAACATAAGTAAACACGGATAAAATTCTAAATCAAATGTCTCAAACAAGATTAAATCCATACATGCAACCCCTCAAGGCAACACTCTATGTCTAGCCGATCATGTTGATCGGCTCAGAATTCATGATTACAAGACAGAAATGAAATGAGCAATTTCCCAAGATCTTCTCCCTCTTTGTAATTTTCTAAGTTCTTTCTTGATCCTCAATCTCCCGATCTCTCTTTCTCTTTCCTTTTCAGCTCCTTTTATACTTTCCCCTTGCTGGGTTGGCTGGGTGACCTTCCTGGAAATTTCCATCTTTTCGGAGAAGCTGCCACGTGTCTGTGAATAAGTCAGCAAAGGTAAAGTGAGGCCACGTAGTTCACTCAAGACTTAGTCATTAAGGAATTTTAATGCATTTCTTCAAACACTTGGTGCTCAACAGTGAACGTGCGTGATTGTCTGATAATGTGCGCAAAATATGTGCGGGAGCATGAGTGCAGTGAGGAATATGCAAGTGATAAACTGTGCAAGTGTGCGAGTGAAAATGCATGAGTGCGTAAGAGTGTGTGCATGTGTGGTGGGCGGGCGCGCTAGGCTCCCGCCGTGTGTGCGTATGTAGTGAGGTAGCGCGCCCGCCCATGTGTGCGTAGTGAGTGGGCGGGCGCCTAGCATGTGTGTTGTGAGTTGAGTGTTGTGTGTGATCTGTGAGTGTTGTGAGTTGTGTGCAACGCTTGAAGTGTGATTGACTTGTGAGGCTAAGGAGAGTGTGTGCATATTTCACATAATTGAATCAAACTTAACACATATTCCTCACACTTAGCTATTTTCAACAATTGTAAGTTCATGAACAATAATATGCACAAGCCATTCACAATGTATTCCCTTTACTCAATTTCTATATAAAAACGATGTGTATGTAAGGTAAATAAGTCGGTACAACTCCGACTTATCAGTTTCTTTTCTCTGGTACCCTATAATAAAACAAGAAAAACAAATTCCAAAAATAAAATATAGTCATAAGGATACCAAAGCAGTCTTGTATCAGACTGCTTGTCTTCTTGTAGTTGGATCTCCAAGTTTTTGGAATGCTCCAAATTCTACTTGAGCATCCAAATCGGGGTCAATACCAGCAAAAACATCTCTGAACAAGGTTCTAGCACCATGCCAAATGTGCCCGAAGAAGAAGAGCAAAGCAAATGAAGCATGTCCAAAAGTAAACCAACCCCTTGGGCTGCTACAAAAAACACCATCGGATTTCAAAGTTGCACGATCTAATTCAAAAATTTCACCCAATTGGGCGCGTCTAGCATATTTTTTCACAGTAGCAGGATCACTAAAACTGACTGCATTGAGTTCGCTGCCGTTGAACTCAACAGTTACGCCGACTTGTTCAACACTATACTTCGATTCTGCAATTCGAAAAGGAACATCCGCTCTAACAATTCCCTGGCCGTCTACTAAAACGACTGGAACTGTTTCAAAAAAAGTAGGCATACGACGTACAAAAAGTTCCCGTCTTTCTTTGTCTCGAAAGATGGGGTGTCCTAACCATCCAACCGCTATTCCATCCCCGTTATCCATCAAGCCCGCCCGGAATAATCCCCCCTTTGCCGGATTATTTTCAATGTAATCATAAAAAGCTAAATTTTCAGGAATTTTAGACCACGCTTCTGATAAACTTTGATTTTCGGCTAGTCCAGCACTGACTCTTTGATATATCTCTTGCTGAAAGTACCCCTGATGCCATTGATAACGAGTGGGCCCAAATAATTCGATCGGAGTAGTTGCTGAACCATACCACATCGTTCCGACAACAACAAAAGCTGCAAAAAAGACAGCAGCAATACTACTGGAAAGGACGGTTTCAATATTTCCCATACGCAATCCTTTGTATAGACGTTGTGGCGAGCGGATGCTAAGATGGAATAGCCCCGCTAATATGCCCAATGTCCCTGCTGCAATGTGATGAGAGGCTATTCCTCCCGGAACAAACGGATCAAAACCTTCCACGCCCCATGCCGGATTTACAGGTTGTACTTTTCCCGTTAGTCCATAAGGATCGGACACCCATATTCCAGGACCATACAAGCCTGTTACATGAAATGCACCAAAACCAAAGCAAGCCACTCCTGAAAGAAATAAATGAATTCCAAAGATCTTGGGCAAATCCAAAGAAGGTTTTCCTATACGTTCATCGCAAAATATTTCTAGATCCCAATATACCCAATGCCAGATAGCTGCCAAAAAGCATAAACCAGAAAATACAATATGTGCCCCAGCCACACCTTCATAACTCCAAATACCCGGATTCGTTACAGTCCCCCCTGTAATACTCCAACCACCCCACGAATTGGTAATTTCTAAACGAGTCATGAAGGGTATAACAAACATACCCTGTCTCCACATTGGATCAAGGACGGGGTCAGAAGGATCAAAAACGGCTAATTCATACAGAGCCATCGAACCGGCCCAACCAGCAACCAGAGCGGTATGCATTATATGAACAGAAAGCAACCGGCCAGGATCATTCAATACAACGGTATGAACACGATACCAAGGCAAACCCATGGAAATACCCCTTTATCAAAGATAAATAGACACTACGTAACTTTATTGCATTGGAAAAAACTGTACTATGACTATCCTACGTACCTCCCTTGTTCAGTGGATTATTTCAGAACAGGGGTTAATATTTGTTCTATTATGGGAACAATTCTATTCGTAGGAACAAAGAGAATCAGATTTATTCTATACTCGATAAGTACCAATACGCAAT
>BLIW01000007.1:25305502-25313002 GCA_016586305.1 Ophiorrhiza pumila | reverse complement strand
CAAACCCTTCTGATATGGTTTGAGGATAGAAAATTGCTTTGTTGCAACCAAAAAACTACGATTTTGATTAGAATTCATTTAGCAAAAATAATAAAATGATTTTGTTGATACATTCGAGTAATTAAACGTTTCAACAAATTAGGAAACTGGATTTTTTGTCATAACCTGGATTTTCCAACAAACTAGATCGGTTTAACCTATGATCATGAGCAAGTCCATAAACATACTCCTGAAAGATAAGTGGATATAAAAAGCCGTGTTGTTGAGATCTATCAAGCTGTAAATATCTTTGGATTTTCTCCATTTAATTTAATTTAATATTCGAATTTGAACCAAAGGTAGAAGGATTTGGGAATTATCAAATGATACATAGTGCGAGACAGTCAAAAACAAAGTATTCTAGTAAGAATAGATACCTCGGGGACGGAGGGAAACGTATCAACAGATTCTCTATCCTCTCTTTTGTCTATTTTTAGTCTTATAAGATAGCAAGATGGATTAGAAATCTTTTATTTTTCAAACGAATCGCCTCTTTTTGATTTCGGAAAAACTTTCTTTATCAATTATACTGTTTCTTCGACACACATATCCCCCTTTCATAATGGAGAATTGGAATAGTTAGGATTAATTCAAAAAATAGCGAATTCACTCATGGGGGAGAAACCCTTCCTGGAGTGGGCACTA
Organism: Ophiorrhiza pumila; assembly: GCA_016586305.1. Classification (NCBI taxonomy): domain Eukaryota; kingdom Viridiplantae; phylum Streptophyta; class Magnoliopsida; order Gentianales; family Rubiaceae; genus Ophiorrhiza; species Ophiorrhiza pumila. The sequence goes on along the minus strand of BLIW01000007.1, from coordinate 25,312,318 downwards.
ATATATTTTTAACGTCTAATTAGATCAGGAAATAATTCAAATTCAAAACAGAAGCTCGTTTACTTTTTTTTTTCCTATAATTAATTGAAGCCGAAGGGCCCTATCCATTTATTCATTCAACCCAACTTGAGTTTTTCCGTTCCAAGAATTCGAACCAGGTTTTTGTTATGTACTGATTCGGTAAGAATGAAACACTCTCTCTCAATCCGACATGCTATTTTTTCCATTCATTCCCTTTCAAGATCAGTCGTGGTTTTCCAAAACTTTACCGATGGTATGGACGAATCCCTTGCTTCATCTAAATAAGTAAAAGATCCTAGTCGCACTTAAAAGCCGAGTACTCTACCGTTGAGTTAGCAACCCAAAAAAAGAAATAGAACACAATAAATAAAAATTCAAATAGGAACAAATAGATTATAACAAACATAAAAAAGAGGTCTATAGATACAATCAGAATGAAAATAAACTCAACAAAGAGATTAGACGAGGAAATCAAAAAAAAAACGATTTTCTATATGGATTCGGAATATTAAAAATGAAATAAATAAGATCAAATGAAAATACAAGAAATTATCAGATAAACTTAGCTAAAAAGAAAAGTAAAACAAAAATTTAGATAAATGTCAACAATTATAGACTGTCCCGTTGTTATCTACTTTTTCTTGTTTCTGTTAATTATTATTAATATAATATTAATTTAAAAAACCTCCGTCAGTATCAAAGAGAACCGTGGTTTGAATGAAGTAAAAGGAAAAACCAAACAAACCTATAGGGACGTGAAACTAATAGATCCACTTCTACTAATCCGCCAATGAATTATTTTTTTGTGTCGATATACTATTGTCAATACTAAAATATAAATGGTTGTGCACAAGACATCTTCTGAAAAAAAAAAAAAACTCAATTGACATAGTTAAAAAGAAAGACTTATCAAAGTGTGTTGTATTGACACTGCATATCTCTAATTCTATTCTACATAGATACACAATAGATACACAAAGGGGGGATGCGAAATAAAAGAAATAAGTGAAGAAGTGGAAAATTACCATAATTCTTTAATCCACACTAATCAAAAATGTAAAAAATGTATATAACTAAGTAGAATAAGGAAAACTTGACCCCCTTCTTTTTTTTTGGTATAAGTTTTGTCGTTATAGAAATGGGAAAGCAATGATAAATAGAAAGAGATAAAGGGGGGTAACTAAAAAGAGTAGAGAATAGATTATACAAAGTTATATCTAAGTCACTACCCCCCCCCCCTTATTTATATTTCCTTAATTGAATTTCCTTTGATTAGGGCGAAGTTCCTTAAAATCCCACGCCTTTTTAAAAATATCCTGAACAGTTTCTGTAAGTTGAGCACCCCTTTCAAGGAAATATAGAATAGCAGGAACGTTTAAATAAGTTTGATTCTTTATCGGATCATAAAAACCCACTTTCTGAAGATCTTTTCCTTCTCTTCGGGATCGAACATCAATTGCAACGATTCGATAGACAGCTCATTGAGATAGATGTAGATGAACAATACCCCTCCTAGAAATGTATAGGAAGTTTTCTCCTCGTACGGCTCGAGAAACAATAATTTGATCCGAAGTTTTATCTATATATGATATGAAATTTTTTTATCTATGTATATAAACAAAAGGATCCATAAAATCATCAACATCAAATCAATTAGACTCTGATTTAAATCTTTTTTCTTCTTCGTTCCTGAAAATGAAAAAGAAATCATTCGTACTCCTAACTCAAGTTAAATAACTCTTAAATAGCTCAAAGAAAAATCGATAAGCAATTTCATTTTGATTTATTGAGCGGTCTTTACACCCCCCGTTTCGTTTGTCTCTCGTTTAAAAAAAATAGATTTGAATTCTTAAGTCTGGCCCGGTTATTGAGACGGTGTTTCCTTGTTCTGGGATCCTTTATCAATCATTAGGTTTAGACATTACTTCGGTGCTTCTTAATCCTCTCAAAACGGTAGCGACATACCCCTTATTTTGGATTTCCTTCTATCAAAGAATCTAACGGACGATTGATTCCCGAAGTGATACACTTTGGATCGAAAAAGTTGATAAATATCCAAACAAATTTTCCTTTTGAATGGAGATTTGCTCGAATGGGATTCTTCCGATTTTAATATCGAAGATATATTCACGAAGTTTGTTCGAATTTATTGATTTGCATTAACCCTAGATTCTTGCTCCGAGAAATGAAGTAAGACTTTCTATTTCTACTCGAGCTCCATCATGGACTATTTCCAATTACCAAATGATGTCGAGCCAAGAGCACCTTCACTTCTATAGAAATAGAAAAGGGGTGGATAGAAGAAAGAATCCACAATGGATCATTCCCTTCAAGTCGCACGTTGCTTTTACCACATCGTTTCAAACGAAGTTTTAGACATAAATTTCCTCTTAATTTGGGACGGCTATGGAATTGATTCATTTGGAATCATGAATAGTCATTGGTTTAATTAGTGTGTAGACGTCCCAATCTATATTCTTTTCTTCGTATATAGATATTATATAGATATAGATCGGTAAATATTTTTCAGAAGAAGTTTTCGCAAGACCTCTTAATTTCTTTAATTTTCATTTTTAATTCTTAAATATATCTTAAAATATATAAATATAAAATATATAAATAAAAATAAATAAAGAACTAGAAATAAAGAATCTGTTCCTTTTGAATCTCTATCTTCAAGTATTAAAAATTCCACTTAATTTCTTTTTCTTAAGGAATCATTAAAAATATTCATAATGAAAAAAAAGGTTCCTATCATTATTTGATTTGAATTTAAAGAAAATTGACAATCAATAAGGGCCACATTTGATCATCTGAGAAAAGAAATAAGTACAAGTCCTTCTTTTTAATAGTAATTGAATAAAAACTAGATTCAATAAAAAATAGGAAAGAGAGGGGTTTTCATATCTATCAAATTGACTGAACAACTGCCCTGTCACCATTCTAAATTCTAAATAGTCTATATTCAAAATTTCAACTTGAAGGAATCACAAATCTTTTTGACAAAATTGAAAGACTTTTGTTATTGAAATCGAACCATAAATACATATATGATAAACTTTTACTCATTTATTTATATGGATTTTGTTTAATATGTAGTTTGTTTAACCGGAGATTCAGTAACACTTTATTTTGTCATAAATAGAAAGGGAATAAAAAATAATAATAATAAAAGAAATAAAGAATAAAAGAAATAAAGAAAGGCTGTTTTGAGTGTTACATAAATTTACATTTTTCATTTAGGGCCAAACACGAAATACCGAAAAAATGAGATTCAAAGCAAATACATGAGTTAGATATATAACACTGGATTTTTATTAAATTATTGGGAATAATAGAATTCGGACAGACGCGGATATTTTAATACCTTCGATTAATGATTAACTGTTATCTGTTCACCCATTCTATGGGAATAATGGGACATAATAGAAATGAAAAGGGGTATTCTGATCGAGGATGCAAACTCCCTATCTACAAAACCAAAGAAGTTAAGATAAAGTTATTCCTGTTTTTTATTTTAGCCTAACCTGTTAAGAGACTTAATCCTAAATAGATTAAATTACACCTGCGTGTCATTTTAACTAGATTGGGTTCAGTTTGTGAAAAAGAGTAGAATTCATAAAAGAGAAAAATCAGAAGAAATAAACTCATTCCACCTAAAATTCGACTTTAAACAGAAACTTCGTTTTTCTATTCTAACATATTTTTCTAGTCTAACATAATGGGATATCCTCTGGGACGGAAGGATTCGAACCTCCGAATAGCGGGACCAAAACCCGTTGCCTTACCGCTTGGCCACGCCCCATTTCGATTTTTATTCAACACTAATAAATAATTAAAGTGTAATATTTGTAGTAGTTATTTGTCAACTCCAATCTAAATATCTAGAGAATAAGTTAGATTGTTACTAGCATTTTGATAGGTGTGGATCTAGAATTCAACTTCATTTATTGATCATTAGATATAATTCAATTAAGATATTGTATGAAAGAAAGTATGATTTCTTCTATTCTCTTTTGAGAATTGGAGGATTTTTGATTGGGTGGGTTCAAAAGAAGAATTTTTTTGTCTATCTTCATTTTCCCCTTTTCCTTATATCAATATCAATAACTCAATCAAAATGCAAATATCTTCAAGAATAAAATGTCTGTTATGCTTAATATCTTTAGTTTCATCTGTATCTGTCTTAATTCTCCCTTTATTCAAGTAGTTTTTTCTTCGGAAAATTGCCCGAAGCCTATGCTTTTTTGAATCCAATTGTAGATATTATGCCAGTCATATCTGTCTTCTTTTTTCTCTTAGCTTTTGTTTGGCAAGCTGCTGTAAGTTTTCGATGAGATCTTTAATTTAATAATCTCCTAGAAAATTAATGATTTATTCGAGAAAAATTATAACAATTGTTAAGATCAGATAAGTTTTAGAGTCTGAACCTCCGATTCAAATATTGAAATTCTTTGATAGTCAAGATAAATTCGTCTTACCTCGTTTTCTTCTTCTCATTTTTGACCCCTTTTCAGTAAAAGCCCTAACAAATCCTATGAAATTAATATTCATTACGGTCTTGCGGACTATTTAAATGTGAATAGGAAAGAAATTTTGGTTAATGAAAAGCTTTTATGCCAAATGCATTTTTGAAAATTCTTTTCGATTTCTAGAAAGAACCTCGTTTTTTGGTATCCAAATAGCATATGAGGTAGAAAATGGAGGATCTATTCTCTTTTTTTTTTTCAAAAAATTATCTTGGAGATTGTGTAATGCTTACTCTCAAACTCTTCGTTTACACAGTAGTGATATTTTTTGTCTCTCCCTTCATCTTTGGATTCTTATTGAATGATCCCGGGCGTATACTTGTCAATCAAAAGATAGGCCTATATTGATTCAATAAAAAGAATCGAGGGTTTTACTTGGTTTTATTGATTCAATAAAAGGTTGTGTATTGAGTCTGGGAATATAAATGATAAATAAAAAAATCTCTATGTATATTCTTTGGACAAAAATTTTTGTAAACGAATCAAATTTAGAGATTAATCGTTCAGTTCTTCTTTTTAATATTTTCCAAATCTTTTTTGGAAATTCGAATCTCTTAGTATTAGAGCTATAACTTATTTTCTTAGGACTAATATAGATTCCCGGGGTTATTTTTGTTTTCCCTTTTGTAATTTTTTCTATTTGATTTCTGATTGTGCTTGTTCTACCAAGCATATCCTTCTTTTTTTTTCTGTCATTGAAGAATTTGTCCAATTTAGAGATTGAATTTGACTAAAGGATTCATGAATTATCTGATTGTTGATTATAGAAAATTTTTCATTTTTACTTTCAATCGAATCATATACTTTTCTTAATCTAAATAACTTAATTGGATTTAATTTCGAAAGTTCTTTTATTATTCTTTTTATAAATAAAAAACTTTCGACAAGCCGTTTTTTATTTCTTTTAAAACTGTTAGAAGTAATTTTGTTTTTCCCCTTAAAACTTTTAGGGTTATAAAATATGCCCTTTTGCATTTTAAAATTTTTGTTTCGAGTTCGCTAAAAACAGGCTCAAAAAAGTCAAAAGGGGAAGATGCTTTTCTGGGAGAACCAAAAGGAAGTTCAGTTTCCATTCCCCAAACTGTTAAAAAACAAAAATCATCTTTTTGTTTTTTCTTTAAATATCTATGAGAGAATCGTAGTTTAGATCTGTGCCAAGGTTTCAGACAGAAAGGAAATAGGATTTTTATCTGAATACCGTCTGTTAACCAATTTTTCGGAAATTCTGTTTCCGATAATTGAACACCATTATAGGTACATTTAATATGCATTTCTCTATTCCATTCCTGTAGATCCTCAGACCATTCGGGAAATTGCAATAATACCATACGTCCAATATTTTTGGCTATTATGTAAAAAGGCAAAATAATATATTTTCTAAGAATCGATTGCGTTATTAACATGGAACCTCTTATTACTTGCGCCAATGGAATGGTATCCCAGGCTTCCGCTTTCTCTATCCGTACTTGTTCCTTTCTTTTGGTCTCATCTTTTTTGTCCTTCTCTTTTTTGTCTTCCTTTTTTGTTTCTTCTTCTGTATACTCCAAAATTTCAAATTTGGACCCATTACCTACCCAATTTCTAAAAATAACTTTAATTAGTCCAGATATTTTAAACGAAAAACGGGGGGATTTTTTTATCCTGTCCAAAAAAAGGGAAGAATGCACATTTGCTTGAAAGAGTTCCCAAATAACAATTTTACGTCTTTGAGCGCGCATCGAACCTTTAATTATTCCTCTTCGGAAATCTGACTGTTGGGAATAGCGGATCAAAGCTGCTTCGTTTTTTTGATCTGCAGTATTAGTATCCTTATTATTAGTATTAGGATCGGTATTCTCCTTGTTAGCAGTAAAAATCACTACACGTTTGGCTTTTCTTGAGCGAATTTGATGATCAATGGGCACATTTTTTTGATATTCTCCATATTGTTGTTCTAAATCGGTGATTAATTTGTATGACCATCGAGTGACTTTTTTACTGATTTGTTTTAGTCCAACAGATTCTTTTTGAATTTTTTGATCATTGAGATGGGTTTGAATGACATTAAATAAAAATTTCAAATTCAAAATTTTTTTTCTTGGTCTAAAAAAGAGAAAGACTTTTCAAATTAAAATTGGATTTTTGTTCTATATCAAATTCACCAGATAAAGGTAAAAAATTGTAAATCTCTGCTAATAATTCTTTTTTATCAAACAGATCTCTTTTTTGTTCCAATTTTTGGTAATCAGTAAGAATACTATGAATCCGATTTATACCAACTGTCTTT
>BLIW01000007.1:25258002-25298002 GCA_016586305.1 Ophiorrhiza pumila | reverse complement strand
AGTTTACTCAAGAGTTATTCAATGAATGGGTTGATTGAAATCGCAGGATGAATAGATGTTACAGATGATGAATCGATTTAATTTTATATACTTGATACTTTATCATTTTTAGTGCAGTCTATAATGATAGATGAATAACAAACTTTCAATTGAACTTTTTCTTTCAATTGGTATTTTTTGTATCCTCCTATTTTGCAAAAATGGAAGCTTAGGTAAGTGCTTTCTAAACATATGTATAAAAACCCTATTTCATTTAGCTCCTTCATGCTTACTATAACTAGTTATTTTGGTTTTCTACTAGCAGCTTTAACTATAACCGCAGCTCTATTTATTGGGTTGAGCAAGATACCACTTATTTAAAATTACTATTTGAAATGAGCAATTCATAAAAAGAAAAAAGAAATCCTTATGTGAGATTTCACATATTCGATAGTTACTTATCGTCCCAACTGTCAATTACGGGTCATTGAGATTCATGTCAATTCGTATTAATATTTAGGTATAGATATTACTTTTTTTTTCGTTCAAACAAATTGAAATGATTGAAGTTTTTCTATTTGGAATCGTATTTGGTCTAATTTCTATTACTTTGGCTGGATTATTTGTAACTGCATATTTACAATACAGGCGTGGTGATCAGTTAGACCTTTGATTAATTAATATCTCTTTTTTTTTGATTGACTTCCTCCTTTTTTTTCTTTAATACACAGGAGGTCAAATTCCTATTGCTGTGCAAATTCCTATTGCTGTGCAAATTACTGAATCTAGTTCAGTCTAATTTTGACCTAAGAATAAAAAATCACGCTCTGTAGGATTTGAACCTACGACATCGAGTTTTGGAGACCCAAGTTCTACCGAACTGAACTACGAGCGCTTTCTTATCCGAATAGACAAACGAGAATGTAAAAAAATGATTTTTTGTAACCCCAATACATTTTGTATGGATAGTATCATAAAAATGAAAGATTATGTCCAATTTGAATCGATATTAGTTGATCCGCCATTACTCCTACTTTGAGCAGTAATGGGTAGGGATGACAGGATTTGAACCCGCGACATTTTGTACCCAAAACAAACACGCCGGCTCTAGGCTTTTTATTAGTTAGTCCTGGTAAAGCTCCTAGGCAGCGTATTTTTTTGAAACGAGGTCCTCGGTAACGCGACATAAAGACTCCTTATTCTTATTTAAAATGAATTTGATTCTTATTTTTTTATTAATTTTTTTAAACCGAAACTAAAACTTAACTAAATGAAGCGAAGTTTACTAAAGTAACGAACTTGTGTACTCTAAAGAAGAATGAGATGAATTGGATAAATATCCACACCCTTTTATATCTTATATATCATATTTTCTATTCTTATTATAGAATTATAGAATGTTTATAGAAAAAGTATTCTCGATTATAGAAAAAAGTATTCTCGATTATAAAAAAAGGAACCTCTTTCCTGATAGAATCGGAAGGTCTTATAACTTAAAAAATTGATGGCTTTTGGAAAAGGGAGACAACACCCTTTCAATATTCTTTGATTTCAAAAAGACATTCTCAATTACGTAAAAATTTGAATAAATAGGAAAAGCCGGCTATCGGAATCGAACCGATGACCGTCGCATTACAAATACGATGCTCTAACCTCTGAGCTAAGCGGGCTACACTATAATATCCCATTTCTATTTCAACAGGAATTCCAATCAAACTATTAGAATCTAGTTATCTATTATTATTTCTACTCTATCTCCATAACGATATGGAATATAGAAAGAGTAGAATTTGAAATCAATATGGAAATATTATAATTGATATAGCGAGATATAGAAATTTCGTATATTTTTTATCACTAATACAATTCCGAAATATTATCTCTATTTCGCATACTATCATTTATTATTTATTAGAATTAGATTCGATCATAATTTTTGAGTTTTTCAGATAGTTAAAGATTTTCATTTGATCCATCAAACATGGCATTTGAAATTCTTTTTTATTTACCCGTCTACTCATTATTTGAGTCTACTATATCATAATATCTCGAATTAGGAACCTGGTTAGATTCATTAACTAATGAGGCACTTCCCGATTTTTCAGTCAGAACAGAGCTTTAAGTAGTATTAGTAGCCAAGGGGGAAATTAAGGGACCGACAAAAAAAGAATCGACCCTTCAAGTATTCAAAATTGCATCGGAAACGTTACAACAAGTAGATATATATATTTAGGATATATATCCATCTATATTGAATTGCGTACACAGAAATAATAGAATCATATTTGATTGAACCAAATAAGGTTCTTCTATAAGAGGGTAGGTAAGAAATCAAAGAAAAGAAAACACCTTTTTCGAGATAGAATCGGGTATCTAATGAATTCAACGATTTCAGATATATAGTAGTATAATGGAAAGAAAAAAAGGTAAGGACAGATCACAATGAAATTCGGAATCTCAACACAAAAGTAAGGGGGGATATGGCGAAATTGTAGACGCTACGGACTTAATTGGATTGAGCTTGGTATGGAAACCACTGAGTGATAACTTCAAATTCAGAGAAACCCTGGAATTAATAAAAAGGGGGCAATCCTGAGCCAAATCCTATTTTCCGAAATACAAAGGTTTAGAAAGTGAAAAAGGGGATAGGTGCAGAGACTCAACGGAAGCTGTTCTAACAAATGGAGTTGGCTGCGGTAGTAGAAGAATCTTTCCATCCAAATCAGATAGTATTAAGGATGAAGTGAAGGATAACGTATATACATAACGTATTGAATACTATTTTAAATGATTAAATGAGTAATGGCCGCCCGAATGAATCTATATTGTTTCTATGAAAAACGAAAGAATTGGTGTGAATAGATTCTACGTTGAAGAAAGAATCGAATATTCATTGATCAACTGATTCACTCCATAGTCTGGTAGATCTTTTCAAGAACTGATTAATCTTAATCGGACGAGAATAAAGATAGAGTCCCATTCTACATGTCAATGCCGGCAAAAATGAAATTTATAGTTAAGAGGAAAATCCGTCGACTTTTAAAATCATGAGGGTTCAAGTCCCTCTATCCCCAAAAAGACTATTTGACTTTCCAACTATTTCCTCTTTTTGTTAGCGGTTCAAAATTCCTTATCCATTTACCCTATTCTCTTAGAATTGATCCGGGTGGACATGCCGCTTATTCTTATACACATCTATATGTATAACATACAGACATCATACAAATTAACATCTTTTGAGCACGAAAATCCCATCTTGAATGATTTAGAATCGCTATCTAATTACTCATACTGAAACTTCCAAAGTCCTCTTTTTAAGATCCAAGCAATCTCAGTACCTAAGTAAAACTTGGAATCCCCTTTCTTCTTTTATTTGACATAGACCCCATTTTCTAATAAAATCAAGATGCTACATTGGACTGGTCGGGATAATCTCAGCTGGTAGAGCAGAGGACTGAAAATCCTCGTGTCACAGTTCAAGTCTGGTTCCTGGCATAAGATTTAATTTCTATGAGTTTCTCTTTCTATAAATAAATTAATTGATATGAATTGAATCCCCATTTCCTATTCATTTTCATTTCTAGTTTAAATCCTAATAATACTTTTCTACACTGCGGAGAGATATACCCCATCTATAAAACTAGAAAATAGATGGGTAGAATTTTTAGATACTTTATCTAAAAAAATTAGATTCTATTTCATCTTTTTTATTTCTCCTATCGTTCAAAAAGAATGTTAATACTTCATATATATCAAAAGGTTAAATTTAAATTAGTTGGTTGAGATACTCAAAAGTCGAATCTAGCGGAATTGAAATAGACAAGAGATACAAATAAATAGAATTGAATACTCCTTCAGTTCTTTGTATTTCTTTCATATTCGATTTAGTCATTCCTACTTACATAACTTTCTAAAACTGTTTAAGTAATGTGCATAGTACAAAAGTCAAAGTTCATGATGTCGAACTCCTTTGGTTCATGCTATTGGTTCGTCGTCTCATCTGAAATAAGCATCTTTCAAAGAAAATAGATGGGATGTGAGAATCCTAACGAATCGCCTAATTGTCTTTTTTTTGTTAGACTTTAGACTATGGATATCTGAAATTGTATAAGTGGAAAATTCATTCTTATCAGTCAATGAGCATCTTGTATTTCATAAAAATTGGGGCAATATAATCCTTGCGTAAGGGCCATCCTATCCAGCTTTCCGGCATTAAGATACGTTTCAAGGCGAGGATGATTCTCATAAGAGATTCCCAACATATCATAGGATTCTCGTTCTTGAAAATCCACACTTTTCCAAACCCAGAAGACGGATGGAATCCTAGGATTCCTCCTTGACAACAAATACTTTTATGCATACCTCTTCCGGTTGATCTACACCATACTTATTCTTGTAAGATGATACACACTAGCTAACAGCCCGCCGGGCAGCTACATCATAGGCGCATTGTGAGCGTAGATAATTGTAACCATATACATATAAAATGACAGCAATGGAATGCCAATCCTGGGGCTTTATTTGTAAAGTCTCTGTTCCTTGGTAATCAAAGCCCAAAGATCTATGAATTAGTCCATGCTTGACTAGCCAAGCAGACAAACGACCCTGCATCTTTTTTATCTCTCCCCTATTTTTTTGTATTATTTGTATAAGTATTTTCACATTTACGATGAAATTTATGAAGATTGTCCTGCTATGTGTTATTTTGTACAAGAAATACTGTCTAATTCACCAATTAATGGGAAGAGACTTTAACTTTTGTATTTGAAAAATGTTTCAGTAGGTATCTCTGACATCGACCTAGATGCCGGTTGATAAAGGATTCCTTGATCATAATTTCCAGTATGAATACTGTGCCCAATATTGAAGCTTATGATTGGAAGTGAAACACCGATTCACTCGTTGAGACCTAATTCTATCTTCATAGATTTTCTCGAGATATTTTCTTACGAAGTTTTTGTTATAGCATCTATAACTGCTTCTGGGTTAGGTGGACAGCCTGGCAAATAGACATCCACAAGAATTAGCTTATCAACTCCCCGAACAGTACTATAAGAATCGTACTGAACATTCCTCCTGTAATTGTACACGCTACCATAGCAATAACATATTTTGGTTCGGTGCATTTGCTCATACAATCTCACTAAAGAGGGCGCCATTTTCATTGTTACTGTTCCAGCTGTTAAATAAGATCCGCCTGTCTAGGACTCGATCTTGGTACTAGCCATAAACGATCAAAGTCGAATCGTGACCCTATAGAGAAGCAAATTCAAATGAAGCAACAACTGGTACCATAGAGAAGCGGCCATAAACTAGAGAGTCTTGACCAATTTGAAGATCATTTAATGTAGTTGAAATAACCGAATTTTGGGATGTTCGGGTCAAGTAAAGGAAACTCAATGGAATTCATAACAGTCTCCATTTTCTTTTTTCCCCGTTTTCTTTATATTGTCTCAATATTCAGTAGCTAAGACCATTCCAATGCCCCCTTTTCGCCATGCATAAACTAAACCAACAATTAAGATAAGGACAAAAAGTAAAAGCTTCTATAAATACAGATACACCCAATATATCGAAACTCATTTGCCCATGGATTAAAGAAAAACCGTTTTCAACATAAAAACAACAAAAACTAGAGCAAACATATAATAACGGATTCTAAATTGTAACCAAGCGTCGCCCATTGGTTCTAATACCCGATTCATAACTAGAAAGTTTCCTCTGGACCTTTGCTAATCGGGGCTAAATATCCTTAAATTAAAAAATGCCAAAATAGGAATAAGACTCGATATTATTAGAAATGCCGCAAAAAAGATCATATTCGTAAAGTAAGAAACATAGACATACCCTATGGACGTAGAAAATATACCGGATTGCTCGATTCAAATTCGGAATTGTCAAGTCATCCATAACTTTTTAGTCAAAATCAAACAAGAATTCCTTTTGACTCGTTTGCTTTGTTTACTGTACGGGATATCGCATTTCAATGTGGAATCCTATTTCCATTATACTGATTTATATTTTTTAGTTAGTATAACTCTATATTTATATCTTACTTTTATACAAGTTCTTTTATTTTCGTCTAGGATTCTCTCTAAACTAAATAAAGAAGGGGAATTCCAAATAAAAAATAAAATAGAATTCTCATTTTTTGTCTCGAATTTTGAACTTAACTTTATTATTGTATAAAATTATTATTCTATAAAATTATCCTATATTCTATATTTATATTTTCAATTTATATTCTATTTATTTTTTATAATAATTATATTATTAGTTTAGTAGGGATTAGGGCTATACGGACTCGAACCGGTAGACTTCTCGGTAAAACAGATCAAACTTTTATTATCACAATGATCTGACAGTTTCAAAGACCCAACATGCATTTTTTGCATTGGGCTCTTTCATTAACTGATGAAAATATCAGCTGAGTCTGCCATATTTTTTTTCTTTTGACAGAAAAATAAGATAAGAAGATGGCTCCATGTGCTCTGATTCCTTATTTTGCATTCTGATCCAAGGCACTACCAAAGTCTTTCAAAGGTAGGGTTATCTTGACGTAGGTCTGCTTCTGGCCTAGATCAACCTAAGTTAAATGAAGTCTCTATCGTTCTGCTTACAAAATGAAATATGAAACTTCATACACCTTAAAGTTCATAAGGACGAAAAGAGATTTTTTGAGGTCCTTATACTCATTATGCCTAGCATTGACTAGACTTAATATTCACCTTATCAATATCTCAAATCCTGGATAGGGTTTATTTGGCACCTAGACGGGCACCCCAATCGAACCGAACCCTTTGTCAGGCTATTGTTCCCTTAAAGTTGTGGGGTAAGACATCAATTGCTCAATTAAGATCACCTGATTTTTTTATTTGATGTGTATTATGGATTCCCCTTAAAAACATTGGCCGCGACGTGTAAACGAGGCGCTCTACCAACTGAGCTATAGCCCTTATTGCTTGTGATACCTATTATTAATCATGTAGAGAAATTTTCTTGTCAGATGGATATGCCATGCATTCAACCATCATAAATCTTTGATCTGTTTGAGTGGTATTTCTTAGATTAGTATTGCTTATAAGGAATATTATATTTATAATCCATCGACGGGATTAATCGTTATAAATAGTAGATAGACTAAAAAATGGAATAGCGTTCTTTTTGTATCACTTCATCGGTCTTTTTTATTTATTCCTTTTTCTTCTATTTTATTTTACTTTAATTCTGATTTTGAAAAGTATTCGAATTATGTGAACTACCCTCCTTTTTGCAATACTTAACAATGCCCCTTGGACTCCATACGGGAAGGATGAAAGCGAGTCGGTATACCAATTCCTCATATGCAAATCAGCCCTTCCCGTAGGTATTTTGTCAACGAATAAAATAATATGTAGGAGTGAACATCTTGCTGATAATTTCGGAAAAGGAGGCAAACTCACAAATCCAAGGGCAATAAAATATGGTCTTTTTTCATATTTTCGAAATTCAAGATTAAACAAAAGGATTTTGCAACATAAAGTGCTAGACTGGCTACACCAGGCCAAAATTTTTCTAAAGCTTCCAATAAAAGCCTAGACTAAGCTAATAGAGTCCCTCGGGTATTTTTCCCTTCCTTGCCTTCAGGTGTCTCGCGATACCCTCTACAGCTTGACCCGCAGCAGTTTCCTTGCCCAACTCTGGGTCCATAGAAAGGCAAGCCCCTACGGCCAATCCAGCAGCAATAATGGAAGCTGGCAAAAATCAGTGGATTCATATAAGTCCCTCGTACCAAAAAAAAAAGAAATGGTTAATGATACAATCAAACCAACGAATTATGACTTAATTATTCCAATCGCTAGGATCATCCAGTCGAAGTAACTAAGACTTCGAGTTGAAGTTATAGTATTATTGAATCGTCCCGAACTACTTCAATATCTCTTTTTTGTTTTTATCCACAAAGTCTTTCATTTTTTGATTCCGAACTGTGAATTAAATGAATAAACCGATGAAATTAAGAAAAATGTATAAGAATCACAGTCCAAAAGAAAGTGAAGGGAAGGACTTCTATTGGAATCCCTATCTAAATTCATAGAAGTAGCGCACAAATGAAATATATCTTTAGTTCAGATATAATCAGCAATATCGAATATCACATATACATGTCTTTCTTCCATAATGTAAACCAATCACTAATCTTAGATTCAATAGGATTTAAGAATCCATTGTTAAAAATCGACAGGAGTTGACTTATTTTTAGCCATTCAATTCCATATACCTACTCTCTCCGAACCAACCCATTTTTTCTGAATTCCCTTTTTTTGTAAATGATTTTACCTCTTTTTTTTTATCATTTCTTCCACCCGGATCGAATCTAAATGGACAAATTGGTTAGTCCAAATCATTGCATAGAAAATCATTATTTGATTGATCTAAGTTCATGCAATTTGTTATTTATTATATTAATATTTTCATTGTACTATTTTCATTTGGTCAACCGTTGAATAAAATCAACCGAAATGGGGAATCTTTTTTTTTAAATTTTTTTTAATATTGAATAATGAGATAGAAATCGAATATTGATTGTGGGGGTGATTGTAGGGGTATGGTATTAAATTAAGTGGACGGAAGGGAATTTTAGGAAAAAGATCTTTTTGATCTCTTTCCTTTTTTTACAACTATATAATATCCTATATTTTTCTATTACTATATATCATATATGGCGTAGTTGTATATTCCCTAAGTAAATTATCTTTAGGCCGCACGTTAGTAAAAATTAAAAAAAAAATTTATTTCAATGATGGCCCTCCATGGATTCACCTATATAAGCCGCGGCTAAAGTTGCAAAAATAAGAGCTTGAATACCACTTGTAAGTAATCCAAGGAACATAACAGGTTTAGGAACCACTGAAGGTACTAAAGAAACAAGAACACAACGACTAATTCATCATCTAGATGATTCCCGAAAAGACGAAAACTGAGCGATAAAGGTTTTGTTGAAATCTTCTAAGATGTTAATGGGTAAAAGGATTGGAGTTGGTTGAATATATTTCCCGAAATAACTTAACCCCCTTTTGGTAAGACCCGCATAGAAATAAGCCGCTGACGTGAGTAAAGCCAAAGCAACAGTAGTAATTTATATCATTCGTGGGTGCAGCTAAACTCCCCATGAGGTAGTTGTATGATTTTCCAAGGTAAAGTGCTCCTGACCAATTAGAAACAAAAATAAATAGAAACATAGTTCCAATAAAAGGAACCCAAGGACCAATTCTTCTCCAATTGAGTTTTACTAACATCTCGAATGCCAATTCAAGAACATATTCGAAGAAATTCTGGACCCCCCAGTCGGAAATGGTTTGGTTGGATTCCGCCACAGCTACTAACGGCCGAACCTAATAAGATAGCACATTACAAACCCTAAGAAGTAATAAGTACTTGGCCGTGAACTTGGAAACTATCCTATTATCCCAATAGAAATGTTGGCCTACTTCCACACCCCGATACATCGTTATACTCTTTTAGTGTGTTGCCTAGGAACATTCATATATGCCCTTTGCAAAAATAATCGAACTTATAAACAAAATTATATTGATTCCAACCATCTCTTTGGCCTACTATGGAATCGGATATTTTGAATACCAACCTAATATTTTGAATACTAGACTAACTCACATAACTCCCCATTTATTTTTATCTCTTTTTTTGAAATTCAGAAGAGAAACCAATTCCATAAATCTCATAAATCTATGTTGTTTCGAAGTAAGTTATTTATTATTATTAATCAGGATTTTCTTATATAGCTAGAACGACCCTCACAAATTGCGAACACCAATTTGTTAAGAATTAATCGGATTGGAAGATATAGCGTCATCATTCGCTGGAATCGAAATATCTGCTAGATCGGGGTCACAATTTGTATCGATTAAACAAATGTTGGAATTCTTAAGTAATAAACTCTCGTAGGGCCGTATATTCTTCTTGCTGATCGATGATGATTGCAATATCGGGTAACCCTGTCATGATATTTTAATCCCGCCAGATGTTCTTTGTCAAAATGAGATAATTGGATCTTTTTACACCTAGCGTGCATCTCTTTTTTGGTAGAACGGATTAAGTCTCCCTATTTTTTGTGTTCTACTCTCAAAGTCCCTAGAATTTATGCAGTCTCGTTTCTGTAGGTGGGACGCATTCGTGTAACCATACCGCCAGAGCCATTTTTATTAACATAGGATGTACATCAGAGGACCTTATTGCAGCCCGTGCCTTACGAACTCAGCTGCTATTTATTTTGTTGATACCAGACAATTAAGATTGGTTTTTCCTCGACTTGCTACATCAAAAGACCGAAGATCAGCAAGCTTCTGATAAAAACGAGCATGTTCTACGTAAGATTTTGGTAATCATGTAATTACCCTTGACCCTTCCTGCCAGAGATATAAGGGTGCCATTTTTAGGGATTCGCATTGTCGCTAGTACCATGGCCAAAATGAACCCCTGCCTCCAGCATCTCTTCTAAATGGATGTTCCAATATCGTCTTGTCATGTCTCCCCACACAACACCTTTTTCCAAAAAAAAAAATAGACGAGGAACCCTAAACTGAAATAAAAAATTGTTCCGACGGAACCTTTTGCCCTACCTTAGATTAGCCGTAGATACGCGCGACCCAAGCCATTATTCTTTTCTATTCACTATTATTTTTATTAGTAAATCAAATGACCGCACTCAATCAAATAAAATAAGGTAATGAAAGGAATGAATCTCTTATTAGGAATCACTAAATCCTATAAAAGACTGTTCTGATGTATCATGGAAATTCTTTGAAAGGAAAGAATCAAATAATTTTCTGTGGTGAAATAAAATATCTCTCATTTCCCCCTCGAATAGATTCTTTTTTTTTGTTTCCAAAGGAATCTTATTATGTTGTTTTGAAGGATGCACTGATCCTTTGAATCCAGTCCCAACGGGTATCATTCCTCCCAAAACAACGTTCTCTTTCAGACCTTTCAACCAATCGATACGCCCTCGAAGAGCTGCTTTTGCTAAAACTCGAGCAGTTTCTTGAAAAATCGCTTCAGATATGAAACTTTGAGTATTGAGAGATGCTCTTGTTATTCCCAATAAGACGGCTCGGTAACAGATCGCTTCTTCTAAAGCGCGCCCCATTCGCTCAGCTCGAAACAATCCAATTAGTTCTCCAGGTGAAAAAACGTTAGACATTCCGTCTTCAGAAATCAACACCTTGGATGTTACATGACGTACAATAATTTCTATATGCTTATTATGAATCTGCACCTCTTGGGATCTATAAACCTTTTGGATCTTATTAACCAAAGAGATACGACTTTGCACTATAGTTAGCTCAGCACCAATCAAGAATTCCCAAGGAATTCCAAGAATTCTTGTTATACATTTGTTCCAACCCTCAATCCTCTTTTCTAGATTCATCGATATTGAATCAATCTAACGAACTTCTAATACCTATTCCACTTTTGGAAGACCCTGCGTTATATCACCATATCTCAATTTTTCATATATAAATGTAACTAATATATCTCCTTCGTAAAGGATTGCCCCATAATGGCCATGGACAGTTGCTCCTGGGGTGGCCAAATAAGGCTTAGCAGATCGTATTACTACGGAGTCGACTTGAACAAATATAACTTGACCCGACTCCGACTTTAGGTGTGGCCTGTTTTTGGCTATACACACATTTTCACAAACAAACTGTCCAAGACTTATTTTTGTAGATGTCTCTTCACAATAATTGTGACTGGAAAAATACCAATTCAAATTGAATGGATCGGGATTCGAAATTTTCCCATTTTCATCCATTGAATAATATTTATTTACTTGAAAATTCTGTTTAAAATTGTCAAGTTGCAAATAGTTAGTTACCAAAATCTGATTATGAGTTATTAAATGGGAAAATGAATAAAAATTCGCAATTGGACGAGATGATCCTAAAGGACCCAACGAATTCCTAATTGTAATTCGGGGATCTTTTTTAATTGATTCTTTTATTCTATTGTGATATTTTACACCGGCGAATGGACCCATTCGAGAACAATTGGATGATAACAAAATTATCAATGATTCGAATTCCTTATTTCTATTCAACAACACATGAATAGTTCCTTGACTTGGGTTAAGGAATTGTTGAATTCTTACCTTTGAATCGGAATAAATGGAAGAAAATGGATTGATAGTGGTGCAATCTGATCCATTATCAGAGAGCAATCCCGAACCCGAGGGATCATTCCTTTTTCCGATATACGAAATAGGAGATTTCACAATGTCGATTCTTAGGAAATGTCGAATCAAATCATTTGTTCTTATTTCAACAAAAGAAGCATGAGCTTTTTCGCTAGAAGACCTTCTTTTTTTCTTTATCCCAATTCAATACTAAACAAGTCCGAACTAATTGAATACTTGTATCAGAAATTCCTCTATACAAAATTCCTCGAATTGGTTTGCCATTTCCAAAAAGGATATAATTAACAACTCGAAGTAGCACATTGTCCCTTTCCTGCAATAGATCGAGGGGAAAAATGTTGCTACATTTATACCGTCCATTATTTCATATGTGATGACAGGTCGAACCAAAACAAAATACCTTTTTTTGCTAGGTGTAATCCGTTGGGCATAGATCCAATTTTTCAATTTTTTGGATTCCTTGGAATTGATTTTTCCTGTTCCTGGTGATATCGGTATCAAAACGCCGCTATGTCGGGATATCTTATCTGTCTCTCCAGGAAAATGGATATCTCCAGAAAAAATTTTCAATTCAATTATTTTTTTTTTCTATCTTCCCGGACCAACCCGCCCATTCGGCTTCTTATATTTAAACTGATTTGTGTATCTACCCCAATGATACTGTTGTTCCGTACCATTACGGAAGAAGATCAGGGTAAGATATGCACTTCTTGGGGAATGAAAAAAAATCGATCTACTTTGATTTGGCATTTTGACCTAAATTTCTTAACTCCTCGATACTCAATCAAATCGTCATTTTTGACGATTGAATGCATTTCGATAGTCCCATATTTAGTAATTCCCGAGCTCTTTCTTCGATATCGAGAATCATCGAAATAAGAAAGAATATTATTTCGACGGAAAATACCATTTAGGGCGATTTCAATCGAGATATCTGGAGTGGACATTAATTCGTTCTCGCATTCGTGAATCGATTGAAGTGACATAATAAATCTATTTCTTCGTCTCTTTGACAATAAATCAGAATTCTCGTGGAGAATAGCCGGATATATGAGATTACAATGACCAGTACATATGATTTGATTAAAGTCTAAATAATCATAATCTGAAATACTTTTTTTTTTTTAACATAAAAATCAGAACTAAAGAATTTGTACCTCACGCGCTCGTTAGTTACTGAGAGGTTAGAAGTATATCTTCGCTTGACAGAAAGAGAATGCGCGTTCATTTGATCTTGATCCTTGTGAAGCGAAAGGGAGACTGGACTCGATCTGCACGGACTTCCTAATAATATCCATAAATGACTTGTTTTTGGTAATAGATGGACATTACGATATGTAAATTCGGGGTACATGATACACATCTGTACTCCATGCATTTCTCCGTCTGAGTCAGAATAAATATGCTTTCGAACTGTTCTCTTTAAAATTCAAAGTGGGATGTTCCCGGTTGGCGCGAATCTCAGCAATCACTTGCTCTGATTTCTCCACATATTTGCATCATTTTTGAACAAAAGAAACTTTTTTGGTGGAATATTTCACATTAGTGTGATAATATCTTCACTCTCAATAGTTACATACAAGTCTATAGAACATAGAAAGGCAGGATGTCCGATGGACGTGTACGTGTCGGATTGAACTAAATCCTTATTGAATTTTAATTTTTCCATTATAAGGAGGCTGCTGACGATGTTCTGCCAGTACCTCCCTCGTGAATTACTCCGCCGGTTATGAAAGTTCTTTAATGTTAATTGAGTCCCGGGTTTCCCAATCGGATTGACCCGCCAATAAGGTACAGACAGCTTCTCCCAATTCAACAAAGTCGCCGTGAGTAGGACTCTGGCCATAGACAAAATCGACAGATCCAAGATGTACTCCTACAGGTAAAGGGAGTTCGAATAGATATTGTTTTGGGCTCGAAAGGTTATGAATCTATTTACAAGTCCAATCCCAATGTCTTGATTTCTAGTGGCAATACATCGTGGACCTATATATAATCATCTGCTAATACACGACCAATTAATGTTTGAATAAAAAACCTTTCCGGCATCATCCCATTCCGAGAACTCACAGAAATACCCGGACGGTGCCACAATCTGTTCGGCGTACAACAATGTGTTGAACTACTTCAACAAGTCTGCGCGTGAGATATCCAGCATCTGATGTTCGTACAGCAGTATCCACAACCCCCTTACGGGCTCCGTAGCAAGAGATGATATATTCTGTTAAAGAGAGTCCTTCCCGTAAATTGCTTTGAATGGGTAAATCAATCATTTGTCCTTGAGGATCCGACATTTAATCCTCTCATACCTACTAATTGATGTACCTGAGATACATTTCCTCTAGCTCCTGAAAAAGACATTATATGAACTGGATTAAAAGGGTCAGTCATCCTAAAATTCGGATTCATCTCCTGTCGCAAATATTCACTTGTAGCATACCAGATTTCAATGGATTGACGTAGTTTTTCTACTGCGTGTACATTCCCATAATGGTGGTGTTTTTCCAAATCAATCCACTTTGGTTGGTTCGAGCAAGCTCCTATGAACAACTACCCATGCCCTAATTTGAAGGTATTGTTAAAAAGAATCATCAATTCCTAATGAAATGGAATTCTGTAGCGGTCGAGCTTGTTGAAAAACCACAGGGGTTTTGACTTGGATCCAGCGGATGTGGGATGTACTAGTGCCATTCCGAAAGGGATTCTAGTTAATTCGACTAGAATAAGGTCGCCTTTCATGGGCATGTTCCATCTAATCCGGTTTAGTTGCTGAAAGGACCAGATTTGGCCCGTTTCTGCCATAAGTACCCCCCAAGTCCATATTCGGCCATAAGTAAGATTCGACAATGGGTTAGGGTCAATGGCGTTGGAAAAATTTCCTTTTTTCGATCTTGATTCGCCATGAAATTCCGGATACTCAAATCCTAGTTGAAACCGGGAGCCTCACCTGAATTCCTAGCTGGTATCATAGGAATTCCTAGGTACCATAGTGAAAGGCATTTCGAAAACCCTGGTATGGCTTTCTTCAATTTCTCGATAAAGAGAAATATGACCCAACAAGTGGGTTCGATGTAGTAGAAAAAGGAATTTCTTTTTTTTATGTATATTCGTACTATTTAGAATAGTGTTCATAAATCTCATAATAAGTTCCTAATGATACATAGTGGAAATTTCGACGGGGATTTCTCTTGAAGCAATAACGGCGTCGGTCCAGCCCGCCAGCGGAGCCACAAAGGACTATCTAAATTGATTCGTTTCCGCCCGATAGGCTCCAATTGCATCATAGGAATTACAAAAAAAAGGTTCTTTCGTATTACTCATAGTTATTATTGTCACTTTCTGTTTATTTTCATTCGTTTCTTCTCTTCTTCTGCGGATTACAATGGATTATATCTAGTTACACAAATACCGTCGACGAATTCCCCGCCTCGTTAATACATAGAGCCCCATAAGCATATCTGAGTTGGTACGGAAATGGGATCCCCAATAGCTGGAGACAAAAGATTCTGATGAGAAAAACATAAGTAAACCGTGCCTCTGCTTGGGCTTCCAAAGATAAAGGTACATGAACAGCCATTTGATCCCCATCGAAAATCTGCATTGAATCCCTTACAAACTAATGGATGTAAACAAATAGCACGCCCTTCCACTAAAACGCGGCTGGGAATGCCTGTATGCCTAATCTATGCAGAGTGGGTGCTCTATTCAGTAATACAGGATGTCCCTGCATAACTTCCTGAAGTATTTCCCATACAATGGTTTTCTTTTCCCGATTTTATTCTTAGCAACTCTATGTTCGAAGCAAGATGTTGCCTAATTAGAAACCACGCAATTACAGAAATGTCTGGAAAAGCTCTACTGCTACTTTCTCGAGGCAATCCATCCATCGGGATGTAAAATGGAAAGTGAAGGACCACAAACAATATAACGGAACGCCCCCTGATAATCGACATCTCGTTTTGCCAAGTTCAGGAGTCTCTCGAAAATCTTCCTTCTTTGCCTTCAATTACATCTGAAAATGACTTGTAAACTTTATTATGACCCCGTCCTTCGTTGGTTGACCGCGGCGAGAATTCCACCTTATCAAGAAGTTGGTATCCAACGGGCTTCCTGTACTAAAATTTTTCCTGACACATTACCAATATCTCCTTGGCGTAAGAATCTATTGTTTGTTAAATAGATCGGTAAGAGTGTTTGTTCCGATAGATAACTCGTCTATAGAGTTCAATTAATATCGAGCTCATTAGTTTACCCCCATCGTATCTGAATGTTGGGTCCCAATTCTAGGAGGAAAGAACTGGGTAATAGACACAAAACCATCCATTCTGGTTCTATATTTGTTCGAATAAAATGCTTAGTCAGTTCCATACGTCTAACCAAAAAATCCTTTCTTCTTCCAACTTTTCGATATTCCCATTCATTTCCCGTAGGACCTTCTTCCCCTAATTATTTCCATTCTACTAACGAATTTTCTAGAATAATTCGTAAATCTAGATCTGCTAATTATTCTCGGATAGCAATCGCACCAGTAGACATTTCTCGATTGCGAAATGTATAGAAGCCCTGGGTAGTAAAAAAAAGTGGGATGCTGTATTTCCAAGATTGGATTTCATATTCGAATAAACCTCGTAATCGTAAGAAAGTGGGTTTTTTAGTTATGGGCCTAGCAAAAGAAAATTGGGATAGGATCCTATAGGATCTCCCCCCCTTCAAAATCGGACGTGAAAATTTCCTTTCATTCGGCTCAAGTAGATACACTAACTAAAGAGAGGAGTTCTCTCTAGAAAACCCTCAAACAAAAAGATTTACTCCTACTCAAGTTCCTTAGTAAAGACCAAGTAAGATTTCATTGATTCTGTCTTTTTTTTTTTATTTTATTTGGTTTTCTTAATTCTTTATTCAATTACGATTCAATAAATGAAGAAGTATAAAATTCTTGAGTAGTCTTCCTTCCCTTCTAATGATGAATATCTTTAATTCTTAATAATTTTATATTAAGTAGTTAAGGAAGGTACTTTGAAATTCATAAGAGATTGACTTGTCTATGTACCTGTTCCATTCGATCTTTTAGGCCGACTTCAACTCGACGGTTATGCCACGCACGATGTCCCTAAAGTCTATAACGCGATGAATAGACTCCTGCAACCATGACATATTTGCTTCCTGAACATAATTTCTTTCCAAAAGAAAGGGAAAATATAGTTAATTCCACAAAACAAAAAAGTCTTTTTTTACGAGTGTACCAAATAGAAATTACAATTCTATTTATTTGTTACGAAATCCGGACCTATTAGATCCAATTTCCCTTAATTTTGGAGTATTGGCTCTACTCCCAATTATGAGCTTCATGTTACTCCTCCCAGGCGACAAGTCAGGTCCAGGGCATCCCAATTAGATTTACTGGAATGACAGTTTCTCATTCCGAATCTGTAAAATCAGAATTTTGATCAAATCACACATCGTAGTATACTAGGCCTTCTAATTCTTTAAGGGATTTTATCTAAAAGATGTCGCAATATAACTAGGAAGACGTTTTAAAATACACACATGGGTTACTGGGCATGCGAGTTTGAATGTAGCCCATTTGATACCTTCGTATCCGAGAAATCAAACAAACTCGATCTCCCGCATTGCTCACAGAATTCGGGTCGTCTTTTTCCTCCCCGTTACTCGATAATTTCCACAAGCACAAATTCCACTTTTAATAGGTCCAAAAATTCTTTCACAAAATAATCCATCCTTTTCCGGTTTATTGGTTTTGTAAATGAAAAGTATGGGTTTTGTCACCTCTCCCAACTATCTCTCCATTAGGCAGTATTTTAGTGGCCCAAGCACTTATTTGTTGAGGAGAAACTGAATCCATTCGTAGCTGTTGATGTTTATACCAATCGATCATAGAAGAAAATTTCTGATTCATTCCGATTAAACTTCCTTCCTATGAACCTGGAAGTTTTTCTCAGATACAAGGAAATGATTCAGTTCCAGAGCTAAAGATCGTAGTTCTCGAACGAGTAATCGAAAAGATTATGGAGCATCCTCGGGGTTAGGTATTGTTTCTCCAACGATCGTAGTACCAAGTACTTCCTGGCGAGCTCTAATATGATCCGATTTATAAGTAAGCATTTCTTGTAAAATATGAGCAACACCAAACCCTTCGAGAGCCCAAACCTCCATTTCACCTACACGTTGCCCCGCTGCTTTGCCCTTCCTCTAAGGGGTTGTTGTGTAACAAGTAAGTAATGTCCACTGGAATGGCCGTGGATTTTATCAATTCCAACTTTGATGGAATTAAATTTTTAAGAATATACGGCGGTCTTCCTATTAGAACGGGTGTTTCAAAAAGGATTCCACACCTTCCATCAAATGATTTCTTGCTTTTTCCCGGATATTTCGGCCTCACAATACCCACGGATATCGCTGTTTGCCTTGACTGGCGTTGATGATATTCAGAAGAAGCACCAGTTTTTCTCGAAGCTTCTTGTTTCATTATCTTCTCATCCAAAGGGCGCTAATTTCCGATATGTCTGGTCTACGCAGACCTTATTCCCGATACCCAAAGTGAACATTTCAAATATCTGTCCCCTACATTCATTCGTGAAGGTACTCCTAGTGGGTTATAAAGACCATATCAACAGGTCTTCCCATCTTGCAAGTAAGGGCATATCTTGTCTAGGCAAAAATTTTTGAAAATAATACCCTTATTTCCGTGTCTTCCAGCTACTTTATCAACCTACTTTAATTTCACGTTTCTGTTGAAATATATACACGAATCATTTCTGGATTATAACTAGAACCTCCCTTCTTATGGATCCATCTCACCATCAATAACCCGACCCCTACTGCCTGTAGGTAGTTTTAGACAAGTTTCTTTTGAAGTAGATACCTGATGCCAAGGATGGCTCGTAACAATCTATCTTCTGGGGCATACGACGACTCTTTCACCACCTGGGGCGTTAATTTACCTACTAAAATTCACCTGTCTCTACCCAAGATCCCAGCATCACAATTCCATTTTTGTCTAAATTGCGGAGTAAATGGGCTTCTAAATGGGGTATTTCGTTAGTAACCCTTTCCGGACCCTTGGTTTGTGACATGCGTCTGAATTTCATATTTTCGTATGTGAAAAGCAGTAATATCTTCATATACCAAACGCTCGCTAATGAGTACTGCATCTTCATAATTGTAAACCCTCCCACCGGCATATAAGCTACTAATACGCTTTCCCCAAAGAAAGTTCAGCCACCAACCGTAAGCATGCACCGTCGGGCTAAAATTTGCCCACTTTTTAATGGCATTTGACTTCCGCCGACACCTGTAGTTGGTTTGGTGCATACAAGTATTTTTGTTCGAACGTTGATACATAACTAATGGAATGCTTAGAATATCTCCATTACCTGATAAAAGGATCTTGTCCGTAGCTGTATAAACGACCTTTCCCTCGCGTTCGGTTATAGAAAGAGCACCAGAATCTAGAGCTACTTGTCGTTCTAACCCAGTTCCAACAATGCATTTCTCGGACCTAGAAAGGGGAACTGTTTGACGTTGCATATTCGAACTCATTAAAGCTCGATTCGCATCATTATGTTCGATAAAAGGAATAAAGGAAGCTCCAATAGAAAAATATTGGAAGGGAAAAATACTTCTAAGATGAACCTTTTCCCACGCAATAGTCAAGAAGTCTTGGCGGTATCGAGCCGGAACAACCTGCTCTTCTTGAATATCCTTATTCAAAGCCAAAGAATTTCCTGCCGCTACCATATAGTATTCACCCCTATCCGGTGATAAAAAAAGCATCTGTACCCCTGTAGATGTCTCAGAAATCTCATAAAATGGGCTTTCTAGAGATCCCCATCGGCCAATCCTCGCATGAATTGATAAAGATCCAATAAGTCCAACATTGATTCGTTCAGACGTGTCAATTGGACAAATACGCCCATAGTGGCTGGAATGGATATCTCGTGTCCAAAAACTAGCAGTTCGACCTGTTGGTCCTCCCGGGCCCAAATAACTTAACTTTCTCCCATGAACTATTTGTGTCAATGGATTGGTTCGATCCAAAACTTGAGACAGCGGGTGTAAACAGAAAAAAGACTCAAAAGTAGTTGTTAATGGAGTTGAAGTTACCAAATTTTGGGGGGTCGATATCAATTTCTGTCGAATTGCTCCACATATAGTTCCTCGAACCACATTTTCTAAACAAACCAGAGCCAACCCGAATTGATCTTGTAAAAGATCTGCTACAAAACGAATGCGTTTATTTTTCAAATGATTCATATCGTCAACTGTACCCATTCCAAATTTCAGTCCAATCAAACGATCGGCGGCTGCCAATATATCTCGTGGTAACAAAAATGTATTGTTCTGGGGTATATCAAGGTTCATCTTCGGGTTCATATTTCGTTCGACCAATTCTCCTAATTCACATCTTGTGAAAGAATTTTTTTTGTAATTCCTTACATAGGATTCAGAAAACTACCGGGATCTCCACCTACACAGCAATTGTTCATAAAACTCTAAAATGGCATTTTCTTCTTTGAACCAATTTTTTTCTCTCCTTATCATTCAGAAAAGACAAAAAAATTTCAAGGATACCAAACATTTCTCTAGAATTTCTCTTAGATTCGAACCCCATAGCTGATGATAGAACTAGAAATAGATATTGTTTGTTTCCTACTTACACGAGCCCATATCCTTGCTTTTCTATCAATCTCTAATTCTGATCTTCCTCCCCAATCTGATATTATGGTACCGGTATAGACCGAAATTCTGTTATGGTCCAATTCTGACCGGTAATAAATACCGGGGCTTTGCAATATTTGATTGATCACAATTCTATATAATCCATTTAATATAAAAGTTCCTAGGGAATTCATTAGCGGAATGTTTCCAATAAAAATTGTTTGTTCTTGCATATCCCTGCCGGTTTTCCAAATTAATCCCGCGGATACATATAATTCCGAATAATATGTGAGTAATTTATACACAGCATCCCTTTCCTTTATCAATGGTTCTACCAATTGGTATGTCTCTACAAATAATTGAAATTCGATTTCTTGATCTGTATCTTCCATTTTTGGAAACGTATAAAGTTCGTCCGCCAAACCCTGATCAATAAACCTACAAAATCCTTCAAATTGTATCTGATTCAATCCCGGTATTGTAGACATTCCCTTATTTCCATCCCCGAGCATTTTCAATTCCCCATTTATCAAAAAATACCACTATTGGTTTATTCTTCAACGAATTTTATAGATGACCTAGCAACGATGGAATTTCTATTCTGTTTACTGAATCACATGAAATTTTACCTAACTCCATATCTGGAATAGAATGTCTGAAATACGTTTGAACGGAGAAACAAAAAGAGTTTTCTACTTAAATTGAAATTAGAATTTTTTTTATTGAAATTTGGGAAATTTGGAACGGATACAAACGGAAAGTAATTTAGAAAACATTTCTAGAAAAAGAATTCTACCACTTGAACTTATTAAGTTATAGTTATAGAATTTTGGAGAGAATATCAAAACAAAAAAATGATTCAATTTCTACCATTATCATTATTATGATATTACATATGTGAAGTTTCTAATATATATAATACTAAATATAATATAGAAGGAGGGGTTCTATTTATTTTATTAAACACGTATGTAGATATTAATATTCCTGTTCTCTTATTTTGTATTGATGTTCCTATTTTTAGGTTTGTGTTCTATTAAAAGAAACTAGACATTTTCTATTCAATTCTGAGATATGAAATTTTTTTGAGAATTCCTTCTAGGCAACATACAACATAACATATATAAATAAGAAACATATATAATATATAAATTTTGATTTTGGCCTTGGGATTTACATATATTCATTATTGTTGTTATAATTGAAATTGAGAAGGGTTTTTTAACTCAATATTGATGTATCAATTTGTATTTTCTTATGCCATTGGGAAAAGAAAAAACCAAATTTTGAGATTCAAATCGTTCATGAATTCGCAGTCAGTGATCAGTAGTTAATGGTTCAAATTGGTCATAATTTTTTACTTTGCGAATGAAAATCCACATTCGATTTGTAATAGAAAGTGAGAGAAGTTGGCTATTTTGAGATACTATACAGGGGCGAATCAAATCCAATCGAAATCAAAAGAGGCGAAGGGTTTCTTTTAGGAAATAGAAAGAAAGGGATTAAGAAAAACGAAACTCAAGATGCAGGTACAATAAAAAGGAGTTCCGTAATACGTGAAAAATTTCATTAATTTTATATCGTTTTGGCGGCATGGTCGAGTGGTAAGGCGGGGGACTGCAAATCCTTTTTCCCCAGTTCAAATCTGGGTGTCGCCTGTTCACCAAAAGACGTGAAACCCCTTCTTCTGTTCTGATGATATAACTAGCCAAATTATTTCCCATCAGAAGCAGAGGAAATGGGCTGTTGATGTTTGTTTGATTCGAAAACATCGGGGTGGAGGGTTTCGAAAATGATTTGTAAATTCGACGATTCAAGGATATATTATAAGGTAGAAGGGGTTATCAAAACTTCGTGATTCTCTTCGACTACTATAATCTAGTGTCTAATCACTAGATCTTGAATTCGATTGGATAGCCCGATACCTGATAGGAAATCGAATTCAATTTCAATTACTAGTTGTGTAAAGGACGGGAAGGTACTTTAGATATGACGCACTCGCAAGAATCGCTGAGTGCTCAGGTATTCAATCAATAGTAAATTAGAAAGAATTTCTTTTAGTCAACCCCTAATCAAGAATATACTGTCTCCCCACTTTTTTCACAAAGATAGTAGGAAAAGCATTTCGATCAAATAGAAAATTGGATAGTGATTTATCTTTTTATGATTTTTACTTATGAGGATCAGCAACCAAACAAAAGAAGACCTTATTATTCCTACATGTTCCATTAGTAACATTTCCTCCGAGATGTTACGACGTAATTTGTGGCTTTATGATTCGTCTGTTCCTGTTTAATGGATTCGAATCCTCTAGAATTTTTTATTCAATGAGTTGATTTTATTGAAATTGGGTTATCAATTAGTGTTTGGGTCAGAATCCTTTTTTTGACTCTGCACCATTGATTCCCACATATAGGCTATTAGTATTGAGGAATGTAAACCAATTCCTTTCATATTTATTAGAGACTAGGGGGACAATAATTCATCATGGATATAGTGAAGTCTCGCTTGGGCTGCTTTAATGTGTAGTCTTTACATTTTTCCCTTTCACTCGTTAGTGTGGGGGAAGAAGTGGACTCTAGGAGCATTACTAATTAAACAAAATGTATCAATTGTTTTCTAGATCGTTCTGCACCACATTTTGAACTATTTAAAACGAAAATCAAAAGATATTCATTTTGAATTCCATTAGATTCAACATTCGATTCAAATGGAGTAATGCATTATATGAATCATACTTTTTTAATCAAACAGATATTTCATCGATCCCCATCTTTGTATTTCGAAAGGGATACTGGTGATAGGAAATTTATTCTAAAAAAATTCTTCCAAAATGTTCTATTTCAATCAACGGGTTCTTACCAGACTTATAAATGAGTACTGAAGAAGACGAGATTTTTTTAGATTAATCGAAACAAAGAAACAAATAGAAATAGATGTAACAAATCAATAGAATTAGGTGCTATGTCAATTCCATATTCATATATGGAATTGATATCGACATAGAAATATATGAAGATAATATTGTAGATTAATCTATATTAATATTAATCCTCTATCTTTATTGTATATTGTAAAATATTGTAAAGTACAACCTTAACCTTACACATTATACACTATAATAATTCTAATAGATAGATCGTATGGTAGATGAATCTACCATACGATCTATCTATTAGAATACTGCCCCGACCATAATTCGCTTATTTCATTTATATTTAAGTTATATTTAAGACGTGAAAATTGGAATCCCTTTCATTTTTTTTCGTCAATTTTTGATAAGAACTCAGAAGTCAAGTTTAATTCAAATTAATTATTTTGACTGACTGTTTTTACGTAAATTATAAGTAGAAAGGCCGTAGGAACTAGAATGAATAGTGCAGTAGCAATAAATGCAAGAATATTTACTTCCATAATCTAATCTTTTTTTACGTCGCAATATCTCGGGATTTAATCCCCTAGAGATGATAAACCTTTCGAATCAATTATCTCTCAACGGTTTTGAGTCGGATCAATATCATGAATAACAATACCTGAGTTACCAAATAAATTCGTCGTCAAAAATGGATATAGTATAACATAGGAAGTTCTTTTATCCATACCGAATCCCAATTTTGATTCTGGACCCAATCCAAAATTCCATTGCTCTTAGCAAGGGGATGAATATTTTGTTTCTTTTCTTTTACTTTTTTGTTTGGATTTGTAACTACGTGACTAATGGAAGTGAAGGAGACGGGCGAACCGATGATACTTGATCAGATGATTGTACACGAAAGAATGTAAAGGTACGTTATAAAAAAAAGAACGGAACCGAATAAAGGAATTTTGGATTGATCTGTCTTTTACCTCGCTCCGTAGATTACTAGTGCTGGGAATATATATCAAAAGCCCGGCGCGCAATCTGAATGAAATTTGTTTTTTAATTAGTAATTGAGGTTACGTAAAACGGGAGACAGAAAGATATTTAATCTAGAAAATTATTCTAGTAGGAGAATTTTTGAAAAGTTGAATTTTTATTTTGGATTATCAATTCCATTTGTGTGGTGGCCCCCCCAAAAAAACATAGAATACTCTATTCCATGGATCTGGAACAATCGAACAAGCAGACTCAGTATTTCTTGGAATACTTACTATAATGCTACCAACAATTGTACCAATCTACTTTTTCTCCCGCCAAAAAAAGGAAAGAAAAAGAAAAAAAGAACCCCCTTTGGTTTGGGAATGAAATTCGCCCCCTTTCATAGTCATAGAAGGGGAGAGATGAATTGATTGATGTATTTTTATTGGATCCGTCGGGACTGACGGGGCTCGAACCCGCAGCTTCCGCCTTGACAGGGCGGTGCTCTGACCAATTGAACTACAATCCCAATGAAATCAGGAACCTAGGGGCGATTTTTATTCTTTTTTCTCTCCGTATCGAGTATTTATGAAGGACATGGGGGTTATAACCTCTCGTGATAGATTGACGAATTGTTGGGCCGAGATGGATTTGAACCAGCGTAGGCATATTGCCAACGAATTTACAGTTCGTCCCCATTAACCGCTCGGGCATCGACCCAGGACGAATCACTTTTAGACTTATTGGTTCCTTTCATAGTACCCTACCCCCAGGGGAAGTCGAATCCCCGCTGCCTCCTTGAAAGAGAGATGTCCTGAACCACTAGACGATGGGGGCCTACTTGTCCAACCGCCATCATACTATGATCCTAGGATGATCCATTTTTTGAAATTGTCAATATAATCGAGTGAAATGGTATGATTAGATCCGAGGTATCTTTTTGCCTTTACTAAAATGTAGATAATTTTGTGATTCGTCATTTATGAATCATCCATTCTAATCGCCATTCGCCACCCTTCCACTCGATATATATAAATCGAGTCTAGAAATCTATATTAGTTAGTCTAATATAAAAAGAAAATAATACAAAGGATAGGATTTTATAGGGGAGTCATTAGTCCAAAAAGGGGATTTAGTTCTATTTCTTTCGCTTTGAGTCTTCCATTCATTCATTGGTAAGATAAGATATTCTTATCTCATACTAAACAGGAAATTAAGAACCGATAAATTTAGTAAACGGGATCCATAAAGTTTCGAAAATGATTTTCATTTAGTTCAGGGGACAAGACAAGTAGAATATCTTCATCACATGATTCAATGAAATATCTTGAAATTTATGTTTATGTCAAATGAATTGGTAGGTGTACATGTAAGTGAACTTTATTTTGGTGGGAATAAATTCATTCAAGAAAAGAAATTGGGTTTGGTCTTGAAACAACTCATTGCATTTTACCCTAGACTTGCTAGGGAAATCCATTTTCTATTTTTTTATTATTCAAGAATGAGCCATCAACCACTATGAGTGTACTTATGTATATATACTTAATGTATGTAATATATACATATAGAGATTTTATCCACCTAGTGACCCATTCAGTAATTCATCGAATAAGCCCTTTTAACTCAGCGGTAGAGTAACGCCATGGTAAGGCGTAAGTCATCGGTTCAAATCCGATAAGGGGCTCTGGTTTTTTCATAAAACTCCAGTTGTAGTATTCATATTTGAAGGAAGAATAGAGATATTATTACTATGGGTTTCTTAAAAAAAAGTAACTAACGAGATAATAGACTATTATTCTATTGAGTTAGAGTCTAGTAGTTATAGAGTTAAAGATTTGTTCAATAAATTTGAATTATTATAAATATTGATTAAGTTACCTCTTGAATTACCAAACCACATTTCCATTCTACCAACCAAATCGCTTCCATTTTAAATCAACAAAAGAAAAAGTAAGTGCACATGACCCATTGAATCATTCCCATATCTGCTATTCTGATAGTAAAATCCGATAGAGATGAAATTTGAAGAGGTGATCCTTTTTTATTTCATTTCTTTGACTCCGCAAGAATTTGTCGATATTTCCGATTAAATCTTATTGTTACTATATTCTCTATATATAACAAAAAATTCTTAGTCTGTTCCTCCACAGGGAGGGGTTTCTTTCAAGTCACAACATAAGAGTTATTTCCACCATCTCTCTTCATATTTTACTTGGTAGACCTTGGCAATTTGATTGTGATGTGCTTTATCATGCCAAGAAATTTTTTTACAGTTTTGTGCATAATGGTAAAAAGTATAGTCTTCATGCTTTAACTCCTGCTCAAGTTTTTGAAGATCAAACTCGAATTGCACAAGCTTGTAAAGATATAAATAAAGCTAAGAAGAAGAAGGAACTAGAAAAACAACAAAACGAAAAATCTAATTTAGGCCGAGAGGTAGTTAATAAGAAATCTTGTTGTTTTGCTTCTTCTAATGAGATTAAGAGAGCATTGATTAATATGCAGTCCTTATACTTAATGTTTAGCAAGGAACTTATACTTGTTGTTGACAGTGATAACCTTGCTTCTTTGCCTAGTGCGGTGTACTCTCTTTTGCAGGAATATAGTGATGTGTTTCCCGAGGAGTTACCAATAGGTTTACCACCTATTCGTGGCATTGAGCACCAAATTGATTTCATCCCAGGAGCTCAAATTCCAAACCGACCAGCTTATAGAACAAATCCGGAGGAAACAAAAGAGATTCAACGTCAAGTGGATGAACTCCTTGACAAAGGTATTGTGCGTGAGTCTCTTAGTCCATGTTTAGTTCCTGTTATCTTAGTCCCTAAAAAGGATGATACTTGGCGAATGTGTGTAGATTGCCGTGCTGTTAATAAGATTACCATTAAGTATAGACATCCAATTCCTAGATTAGATGATATGCTTGATGAATTGCATGGATCTTCCATATTTTCCAAAGTTGATTTGAAAAGTGGGTACTACCAAATACGAATGAAAGAAGGAGATGAATGGAAAACTACTTTTAAAACAAAGTATGGGTTGTATGAATGGTTAGTTATGCCTTTTGGTTTATCAAATGCACCTAGTACTTTCATGAGGCTTATGAACCATGTTTTTCGTCATTTCATTGGAAAGTTTGTGGTAGTCTACTTTGATGATATCTTGATATATAGCAAATCACTTGATGAGCATGTTGAACATTTAAAACTCGTGTTTGCTATATTGCGTGAGAACCAATTATATGCTAACCTTAAAAAGTGTTCTTTCTGTTTGGAATCTATTATATTTTTGGGTTATGTTGTAAGTTCTCAAGGCATTGCTGTTGATGAGTCCAAAGTCAAGGCAATCATAGATTGGCCGAGACCACAAAATGCTAGTGAGGTAAGAAGTTTTCATGGATTAGCAAGTTTTTATAGGAGATTTGTTAAAGACTTTAGTTCCATTGCTGCACCTTTAAATGAACTTGTTAAAAAGAATGTCACCCTTGCGTGGAATAAAGAACATGAAAACGCCTTTAACACTTTGAAGTATAAATTGACTCATGCCCCTTTACTTGCTTTGCCGAATTTCAATAAAGCTTTTGAGATACACTGTGATGCCTCCGGGATTGGTATTGGTGCTGTTCTTATGCAGGAATCAAGGCCCGTGGCTTATTTCAGTGAAAAGCTTAATGGGGCATCTTTAAAGTATGCAACTTATGACAAGGAGTTGTATGCATTGGTAAGGTCATTGCAGGTTTGGCAACATTATTTGTGGCCAAAAGAATTCATAATCCATTCTGATCATGAAAGTCTCAAATTCTTAAAGACTCAAGGTAAGTTGAATAAGAGACATGCAAAATGGTTGGAATTCATTGAAACTTTTCCTTATGTGATTAAGTATAAATCTGGTCATGAGAATGTGGTAGCTGATGCTTTATCTAGGAGGTATGCTTTATTTACCTATTTACATGCAAAGCTACTTGGATTTGAATTGATTAAAGACTTGTATAAGGAAGATGTTGACTTTGCCGAATCTTATGATCTTTGTTCAATAAGGCCGAATAGTGATTATTTTGTGCATGATGGTTTCTTGTTTCGCAAGGATAAATTGTGCATTCCCTCATGTTCCATTCGTGATTTACTTGTTAAAGAAATCCATGGGGGAGGGTTAATGGGGCATTTTGGTATTGTTAAAACACTCTCTGTTTTGAATGAGCACTTTTATTGGCCTAACATGATTAAAGATGTTAAAAGTGTTTGTGAAAAATGTATTGTGTGTAAGCATGCTAAGTCCAAAGTAATGCCTCATGGTTTGTATCAACCTCTGCCTGTTCCTAGCAACCCTTGGATTGACATATCTATGGATTTTGTGTTAGGGTTACCTAGATCACGCACTGGTAATGATAGCATTTTTGTTGTAGTTGATAGATTTAGTAAATGGCTCACTTCCTTGCATGTTCTAAATCTAGTGATGCTACCAAAATTGCTGACCTTTTCTTTAAGGATATTGTACGTTTGCATGGAATTCCTAAGAGTATTGTTAGTGATAGAGATGTCAAGTTTTGGTCACATTTTTGGCGTACACTTTGGAATAAATTAGGCACAAAATTATTGTTTTCTACTGTTGCACATCCACAGACTGATGGTCAAACAGAAGTAGTAAATCGTACATTGTCTAATTTGCTTCGTGCTATCATTCAGATAAACTTAAAGAATTGGGAGAATTGTTTGCCACACATTGAATTTGCATATAACCGAACGGTTCATAGTTCTACTGGTTATTCGCCTTTTGAAGTTGTGTATGGATTTAATCCTTTAACTCCCCTTGATATTTTGCCTCTTCCTATTAATGAGTTTGTTAATGTGGACGGTAAAGCTAAAGCTGATTTTGTAAGGGAATTGCATGAAAAGATTTACAAAAATATTCAAAGGCGTAATGAGCAATATGCAAAACAGGCCAATGAGGGCAGAAGATTCGAACCTGGAGATTGGGTTTGGATTCACTTGAGGAAGGAAAGGTTTCCTGAAAAGAGGAAATCTAAACTTCATCCAAGAGGAGATGGTCCTTTCAAGTCTTGGAAAGGATTGGAGACAATGCATATAGAATCGAACTACCTAGTGAGTATGGTAATGTTTCATCTACTTTCAATGTTTCTGATTTGAGTTTATATGATGTAGGTGATTCGAGGACGAATCCTTTCGAGGAGGGAGGGAATGATAGGAATGAGCCGAACCCACATTGCCAAATCCAGCTTCCCATGATCCATTAGCAATTCTTGGTGGTCCAATGACAAGATCAAGGAGCAAGAGGATGAAGGAAGCATTACAAGCATTGTTATCAACACATTGTGAGTTGATGGCCAATGTTCAAAGGAGTTCGACACAACCATCTCAAGATGAAGTACTTTGGCATATTTCTTCAATAACAATTTATGATCCACCTTGAAGAAATAATGTGAAGGCCAAAATATTAAAGTCCAAGAAGAAGGCGTGTTTTGGGCTTTGAAATGGATCACGCCCTTTTTAATATATTTTAGGGTTTATTATGTTGTTTTTAATTAAGTCCACTTAACGATTTTATGGGCTTAATTGGCGTTTTTTTATTAAGTGTTAATAAGGTATTACTTGGCCCAATTATCTTGCATGATAATTAGGAAAGTAAAGTTTTAGAAAGTAAAATCGAATTTTGCTTCTTCAAGGCAAAACCGATTTTAGTCTTTGTTTAAGTTTAGGAAACAAAGGAAGCCAAATTGTGTTTGGCCACCTTTAGGAAGAAAACGTGAGACACCAATCCTTGTTGGAAAAGGATTAGCTTATGTGTGTCACAAATCCTTTTTGGAAAAGGATTAGTATGTTAGTTAGTTTAGGAGTCAAATTAGGGTTTTATTTCCTTTTCCTTTTAGAAAAGCCGAAACTACTCCCTATAAAAGGGAAAGCTATGTAACGTTTTTAAGCATGTTGAATTGAAAGAATTTTGGCTTTGCTAAATTAAATTTGACATCATCAACGTGAGTTATTCTTGAATAATTCATAAGACCCGCCAAACCTTAAGTGAGGAACTTTAGGTAAAGCTTACAAGTTCTAGATTTATAGAACCGGCCAAACTGATAGGTTTAATTAATTTATTTACAATTGTTAAACTGAATCAATTTGTGATAACATTGGGGTTAGGTTAACTATAATCTTGCCTTTGCGTTTCATACTTTCTTTTCCGCCAATTTGTTCTTGTCGTGATTAAATTTGGTGCACAACGATCTCAAGTATTGTGGAAAATTCGTGTGGATTGGGACTTCCTCCTACTCCATTCGTATCATCAGAGTTGCATAAAATCAGGAATAATACCAATTAAATATTGTTCAAAATCGAATCATAAACTATTAACTGCAAATGGAAGTCCTTTAACAATAAAATATAAATTATCAAATGGATTTATATGTAATAATAATTATTGTTTCAAACATTATTTCATTATTGTAGAAGATTTATCTCAAGATGTTATATTAGGAAATCCTTTTTTATACCAAATAACTCCTTTCAAGAAAATAACTGAAGGTTTAAACATTAAAATAATGGGAAACAAGATAATATTTCCATTTATTACACCAATAAGACAGAGAGAGTTAAATTTATTACAAAATAATAGTATATTTCAACAAATTAAACAGAAAGAAGAACACATTAATCCTATAAAAGAAGAAATTACATATAATCAAATAGAATTCCAATTACAAAGAAAAGAAATAATTACAAAGATTAATGACTTAGAAATAAAATTTAAAGAAACCATATATGTGGATCATCCATCTGCATTTTGGACAAGAAAAACTCATATTATTGATTTACCCTATGAAGTAGATTTCAATGAGAAAAATATTCCAACAAAGGCAAGACCGATTCAAATGAATTCAGAATTATTAGAACATTGTAAAAAAGAAATAACTTTGTTTTAGAAAAGAAATTGATTAGAAAATCAAAATCACCATGGAGTTGTCTAACATTTTATGTCAGATCAAGATTACTTTCTATCTATATGAAGTATGTAAATTTGGATGTATATCTATCACACCGTGGCTTCATGTACCAAATGTTTTGCATCGGATATTTTTTTGTTTTGAAAGTGTGCTGGATGTGAGAAAGAGGCTTTCATTTCCAGTCTCCTATTTTATTGAATTTAAGAAAAAATAGAAATTCTCTCTTTTTCTTTTTCGAAAGAGGTTTTTTAAATTTATCTGAAGGAAATTAAAATAGAACTAACAAAGAAGACACTAAAGAAAATGAAAAAAGAAATTAAAAAAGACTTTATTAATTTTTTAAAAGGATCTAGAAATATCTTTCTTTTTCTCAATCTAACGAACAAGATCTAATAATAACATTAATTAATAGAACAGGGAGGGTTAGGTCTGATGATCGATTGGGAGTGAGAGAGGGGGTTGATTGTTCCTTGAACAGTTCTTTGAAAAGAGATTCATTGATAAGTCATAAGAAGACAATTCGCGGTTCAGATACTACTTATTAATATTAATAGTAATAATAAAATGGAAGTTATCTAGTCGAGTTTATAGGCCAATCAGGGATTTTTATCTTCGAAACCCATTGCATTGGAGTGGGATAGTGCCAGAGAAATCATACAGAAATGATCGAATCTTCGGACGCCCCGAAAATGATATGAGGTGCTCGGAAATGGTCGAAGTAGTTGAATAGGAGGATCACTATGACTATAGCCCTTGGTAAATTTACCAAAGACGAAAATGATTTATTTGATATCATGGATGATTGGTTACGTAGGTACCGTTTCGTTTTTGTAGGGAAATCTTTTCTTAGGTTTTTGAAAAAAAATATTTTTACTTATTTTATTTGCTTCGATCAAAAAGAAACTTTGGGATTGCTGAATCACAGACAAAAAAACAATAAAATAAAAAAGATTAATATTACTATATAATAGATTAAAGCAACGGAGCCATCATAGTATTTTTTAACTACTACGAAAAGAAGGGTGGCATTTTGATCATTTAACTATCTGGGTCTGATATATTCTTCTCTTTCTTCAATTTCAATGGAAGGGGGAGGTCAATTTGATTGTAGGACAGTCCTGTATGCATATCGCCAATGCACAAAGAGATGCGCAGTTACGGGTTGTTCAACTTCTATTCTTTCTTTTCATATTATTCTTCTGATCTTTCTTTTCTCTTCGACCTTCATCAGTCATCATGCGAAGATAGAGGGAACTTCTTTAATTATGTGTATATCAGTCAGGTGTAATGATCCTCCATTTCACTACCTTTGCCAGTGTCGGTTTCTATGAGGCACAAACGGGGAGCACACTTTATTCCTGGAAGCGGAAAGAACTGGGCATGAAACTGCGTGAAACCCTCACAAGGGTTGTATGTACAAAGAAACAGGCAAACCCTTATGGGTTGTATCTGAACAGACCCATGGTAAAGAGATGTTTTTACTGTCACGCCAACAGAAGCAACAAGTTTATGGAAGTTGTTTGATCTTGCTCGCGGTTGAGATGAAAATAAGCATGGATTCACTGCACCACGTCCTGTTAGTTTGGCGATTTTGTGTCTTTGAAAGTTTCACTAATTATTGAGACTAATTAAGATTAATTAAATATGATAGTTATTTCATAAATCATAATTCGGTCGCGCTTCTAGGATCTAATCTAAACCAGTCCATTATGCTATACAATTCAGCATGCCAACTATTAAACAACTTAATTAGAATACAAGACAGCCAATCAGAAATGTCACGAAATCCCCGCTGCTTCGGGGATGTCATCAGCGTCGAGGAACATGTACTCGGTGTATGTGCGAGCTCGTTTTCCAGTAATCATATTATGAACTGGCACAACGGCAAATTTCCAGTATCAACGATCAGTAGGTGGCGGTATAGCATAGAACGCAAGATAGGGATTCCATTTCAACTATTTAAAAAAAATAAGAAAATCGACCCTATCCCTTCGCGGATGAATTCTATGGTTGTCCCTTGGGATGCAATTTCCCAATCAAAAACACGATGAGAAGCACCAATTCTCCATTGGTAGCAAATGGTTATCCATTAAGCGGAGGAAATCTTATTTTAAAAGGCATAAAGATTAGGTTCCTATCTCTGGAAAGGGACGGCTAAGGGGTCAGCTAACCAGCAAATTTTCATAATTAAATACCGTTACTGGATAGGTAGATCTCGTTTGGAAAGACCTATTACTAGATAATCATGGGGTAGAGCCAAAGAGGATGAACTAATACAAGTTACCATAACGTTGATTAAATGAGGGACAAAGGCTACCCGGTGTATAGATAAGAACCTCAACCGTTTAAGAAGTACACCATAGAAACGATGGAAACCCACTAATTTTCTTTAGTCCATTTGATAAGTTTTCTAGTTTTTATTTACTCTAATTTTTTACACTTATCACAGATACAATCTTATTTCGGGTATTTCGTAGTGAAATGCCTAAAAAAAAAAAGAAAAATCGTGGTTAGGAAGGTTATAGCAGCCAAAGCCGTTGGAATTTGTATTTTATACATTGGAGAAAATCCGTTTTGTTATTGAAAAGGGAAAGAATAACTGAAAGAAAAGAAATCAATTAGTTATTCGTCAAGTTTCATCTATTCAATGACTAGAATTAGACGGGGATATAGAGCTCGGAGACGTAGAACAAAAATTCGTTTTATTTTGCGTTCAAGCGTGTGCCGGGGGGCCCATTCACAGACTTTACTCGACTATTACTCAACAGAAAATAAGACGCTTTAGTTTCGGCTCATCGGTGATTCGGGATAAGTAAAAATGAGCATGATCTTTCGGTCGTTTGATGGATCATTCGGATAAAACGTCGAGTAATTCCGAACAGAGGTCGTTATCCTATAGGCTTATAGTAGATTAAACATAATCTGTACAAGAGACAGTTGCTTCTTAATCGGTAAAATACTTGCACAAATAGCTATATCAAATAGGAATTGTCTTTCTATGATTTCCAATGTGATAATAAAGAAGTAGATTGTAAAGAATCTGTCGGAATAATTGAAACGGAGTTTTTCCGGAGTTCATTCTCCGGCAAGGAGAATAAGAAATTCCTATGAATAAAATATCATTAAAAAGGTAGTCAAAATGAACGAACGCGTTCAATAAAAAAGTTTTATTTGTTTCTTACGACACGATAATCAAATTCTAGATCTTCGAAAAAATTAATCTGCGTTTGACTTCGGATTAAAATTTGATTCAAGTGAAAGAAAGATTAAGCCTATTTATTTCTGGTTCTAAGCCGGTAGTTCTAGCAGTCGACTCGGTTTTTCAAATTGTTCTCATTATTTAGAAAGGGTAACAAGATAAAATAAGAGCTGTTTATAGCAATAGTAATTAATCGTTGTGTTTCAAGGTCAATCTATTCACCCGTCTAGATAATATTTTTCCTTGTTCACTAATAAATCGATCTAATTAAACTCATGTTTCTATAATCATTCGATCCCCAGATTGAATCGGGGGCAAACGCCTCACGAAAGATCGCTTGGATTTAAGAAAGATCGCTTGGATTTATCCAATAGTTTGTTTTTGTTTATTCCTTATCTCGAAAATCCTATTTCTTAATTCTAATTGTTTTAAAGCTACTTTAAAGAAAATATAATTTCTTTATTTCAATTTTATATTTAAATATGTTATATATAATGTCATTTTCCCCTTCCTTGAAAGGGGATACCATATAGGTACTCAGTTCGATCTATTTCTTTATCTCCCCATGAATCGTATGCTTGTAAAAATAAGGCACAGAATTTTTTCAATTCTAATCGATTAGGCGTATTGTGCCGGTCTTTTGAGTAGTATATCTGGAAATGCTCGTTGATATCCTATTACACTTTTTCGAACACAACTGGTACATTCCAAAATCACCGTTACTCGGACATCTTTACCCTTGGCCATGAACCCTCCTTTGGATTTTTTATTGACTCATATTTTAGATTCCAAATGAAGAAGAAGAAAGGAACGAAAAAAATACAAGTTAATAACTTGAAATCCAATTATAAAAACTATAGTAAATCAAAATCATAGTAAATAATAAGGAACACAAAAATTTCTAAACTCTATTTCAAATCGAAGTACAGTATAGTTTTTCATTTAAATATCTTTAAATATCTTGGAATACTTTTTCCTTATATTTCCTTCTATCCGCATTTTCTATTCTAACTCCCCCTATGATTAATATTCATTTAATTCGATAATTCGAACTTGAACCCGAGTCTAGCAGATGTTGAATGCACTTTTATTTTCTTTTTTCTCTTTCCTCCCTTTTTAGAATAAGGGAGGAAAGAGAAAAGGGGTTTTAGTCGCGGATATTTGATTGTATCTTTAATCTTCAACTAGAATGAAAAAATGGAAATGTCAACGCATCCGGAAAAAAACGATTAATCTCTATCAATAGACCTGCTAAAGCCCCGAACCATAGTGTACTTAGTACTGGTGCCACGGAGAGATATGTTTTTAAATATCGCATTGAAAACCCTCCCTTTTTTTATTTATTGTAATACATAAAATAAAGATAATGCATATATGATCAGACGGATATGTAGTTAAGGACCACTTCGAGTTATACACCGAATCCTTAAGTTAAATTGAATTGTACAGTGTACAATCACTCGGTAAATAAGATTTTGCCTTTTCTTAAAATCTTAAAACTAAAAAAACTTCTTACTGAGCATTTACGAAAAATACTCATTTATTTTTGAATATAATATTATATGTTAAATGAGACCAAAAAGACTAAATGGGCAGAAAATTATGTCTATCAATGGACGAAATGACGATGTGGAAAACAAGACAGGAATTCTATACAATGACACTGTAGAACAATGGAAGGGATGTGGCGCAGCTTGGTAGCGCGTTTGTTTTGGGGTACAAAATGTCGCGGGTTCAAAATCCTGTCATCCCTACCCATTACTGTTCAAAGTAGGAGTAATGGCGGATCAACTAATATCGATTCAAATTGGACATAATCTTTCATTTTTATGATACTATCCATACAAAATGTATTGGGGTTACAAAAAATCCTTTTTTTTACATTCTTGTTTGTCTATTCGGATAAGAAAGCGCTCTTAGTTCAGTTCGGTAGAACGTGGGTCTCCAAAACCCGATGTCGTAGGTTCAAATCCTATAGAGCGTGATTTTTTATTCTTAGGTCAAAATTAGACTGAACTAGATTCAGTAATTTGCACAGCAATAGGAATTTGACCTCCTGTGTATTAAAGAAAAAAAGGAGGAGGTCAATCAAAAAAAAAGAGATATTAATTAATCAAAGGTCTAACTGATCACCACGCCTGTATTGTAATATGCAGTTACAAATAATCCAGCCAAAGTAATAGGAATTAGACCTAATACGATTCCAAATAGAAAAACTTCAATCATTTCAATTTGTTTGAACGAAAAAAAAAGTAATATCTATACCTAAATATTAATACGAATTGACATGAATCTCAATGACCCGTAATTGACAGTTGGGACGATAAGTAACTATCGAATCATGTGAAATCTCACATAAGGATTTCTTTTTCTTTTTTATGAATTGCTCATGTTCAAATAGTAATTTTAAATAAGTCGTATCTTGCTCAACCCAATAAATAGAGCTGCGGTTATAGTTAAAGCTGCTAGTAGAAATCAAAATAACTAGTTTTAGTAAGCGATGAAGGAGCTAAATGAAATAGGTTTTATACATATGTTTAGAAAGCACTTACCTAAGCTTCCATTTTTTGCCAAAATAGGAGGATACCAAAAAGCAGGACCATTGAA
The DNA here is from genome assembly GCA_016586305.1 of Ophiorrhiza pumila. Lineage (NCBI taxonomy): Eukaryota > Viridiplantae > Streptophyta > Magnoliopsida > Gentianales > Rubiaceae > Ophiorrhiza > Ophiorrhiza pumila. Next base: position 25,260,555 of record BLIW01000007.1, on the reverse strand, counting down.
AAGAAAAATTCAATTGAACAGTTTGTGCTATTCATCTATCATTAATATGATGGACACTAAAAAAGAATTAACATACAGCGTATATAAAATTAAATCAATTCATCACTCTGTGAACATCTATGTCATACCTGCGATCTTCAATCACCCATTCATTGAATAACATCTGAGTAACTAAATAGATTCTGAGATGCGTCGTGTAACTTGATTCAAAAAATGAAACTCTTCTTTGAAATCAGCTATAGAATAAAATTTGAAATCATTCTATTGGCATGATTCTTCTACTTATTGACACTTGTTATTGAATCTATTGTTGATTCAGAGACGACGAGGAATCTTAATAAATTTTTATAACTTTACTTTAAGTTTGACTCATTAGATTCAAGCAATCAGTTTCATTCACATAACCATCCTTGAACAACTGAGAAGAATAAAGTTATTAGATATCAAGCAAACAAAATCTTTTTTTTGTTCAACCAAGTTCGAAAACTAGTATTTTGATTCTCTTTTATAGGTTCCATTATAGGTTCCATATTTTATCGTTTCATTTCCTATTCTAAAGCCTCATCCTTGTAGCTAGATCCTTGGACCTCGATCGAATACAAGAATGTATCTGTATCACACCAATTTATTAAAAAAAAAAGAAAAAGATTCCAACAAAAAAATTCCTATGAAACGGAAATTTCTAGATCTCACATCTACATAAATTATGGTAAGTATGGAAATATAATAATCTCTTGCATTGGAAGAATTTTCTAATTTTCTATTGAATGGAGCATCACATTTATATCAACAAAGAAGAAGGAAAGCAAAAAAGAAATTATTTAACCACTTCCTGATTCAAATTGCGTTGCTGTATCAGAAGAAGGATAGTTATACTGATTCGGTATACTCTAAAGACGCCATCGGTACAATATTGACGATCTCACAAAAATTCGATTTCAGTGAATTGACTTTTTACTGATCTCATTTTTTACGGAATCGATCCCCCTTGACTGTACAAGAATATGTGGAGCTCAGCATGTCCTGGAAGCACAGGAGAACGTTCTTTTGCTGATATTATTACCAGTATTCGATACTGGGTCATTCATAGCTATTACTATACCTTTCCCTATTCATTGCGGGTTGGCTATTCGTCAGCACCGGTTTAGCTTATGATGAATTTTGGAAAGCCCCGAGGCCAAACGAGATTTCACAGAAAGCCGACAGGGAATTCCGTTAACTAACTGGCCGTTTTGGATCCTTTGGAACAACTTGATGAATTTAGTAGATCTTTTTAGAGGCCCTAATGACTATAGATCGAAACTATCAAATTTTACAGTACGATGGTTGGCTGTTCACGGACTAGCTGTACCGACCGTCTTCTTTTTGGGATCAACATCAGCAATGCAGTGATCATCCAACGATAAACCTACATCCCGAATTATATAGCTATGACACAATCAAACCTGAACGAACAAAATGTTGAATTGAATCGTACCAGTCTATACTGGGGGTTATTACTCATTTTTGTACTTGCTGTTTTATTTTCCAATTATTTATTCAATTAAGAAAACGAAAGTGAGTCAATAATAATTCTAGGTATTCTCTTAGCGCATTCGGAAGGATCTCATCTCATAATTATCCATGACTGTTTATGTCTCTAGCACGAACACTTGATGAAATATGGAGGGAAGTGAGGTAAATGGCCGATACTACTGGAAGAATTCCTCTTTGGATAATAGGTACTGTAACTGGTATTCTTGTGATCGGGTTAATAGGTGTTTTCTTTTATGGTTCATATTCCGGAGCAATTTACTTACGACACTTAGTTGACATTCATAAAAAGTATCTAATGAATTATGAGTTCAATACATCCTGTTTAGCAGAAAGACTGATCTTCCTTGCTCATTATCAGACAATCACTTATTCACAAACTTCGTGTGGGGCTAATAGTTTTCATTTCCCATCTCATGGAAAACCCTTTTCGCTCCGCTTAGCCTTATCCCCTTCTAGGGGTATTTTAGTGATCGGTTCTATAGGAAGTGGACGATCCTATTTGGTCAAATACCTAGTGACAAACTCCTATGTTCCTTTCATTACGGTATTTCTGAACAAGTTCCTGGATAACAAGCCTAAGGGTTTTCTTATTGGTGATATCAATATTGATGATAGTGACGATATTGATGCTAGTGACGATATCGATCGTGACCTTGATACGGAGCTGGAGTTGCTAGCTTTGATGAATGCGCTAACTATGGATATGATGCCGGAAATAGACAGATTTTATATCACCCTTCAATTCGAATTAGCAAAAGCAATGTCTCCTTGCATAATATGGATTCCAAACATTCATGATCTGGATGTGAATGAGTCGAATTACTTATCTCTCGGTCTATTAGTGAACCATCTCTCTAGGGATTGTGAAAGATGTTCCACTAGAAATATTCTTGTTATTGCTTCGACTCATATTCCCCAAAAAGTGGATCCCGCTCTAATAGCTCCGAATAAATTAAATACGTGCATTAAGATACGAAGGCTTCTTATTCCACAACAACGAAAGCACTTTTTCACCTT
>BLIW01000007.1:25245502-25248002 GCA_016586305.1 Ophiorrhiza pumila | reverse complement strand
CAATTGTGACCTCTCGGGAGAATCGATGACTGCATCAAAGATGCGGTGCTAGTACCAGTACATCTGAGAATTCTTAAAAGGAACGGGTTACCTACTCTTAACGGTCAAAGCGAGCCCCTTTCTTTGATTCTGAATTAAAGAATTCAGAATGAATCAAATCTCCCCAAGTAGGATTCGAACCTACGACCAATCGGTTAACAGCCGACCGCTCTACCACTGAGCTACTGAGGAACAATGGGAGATTCTGTCTCATAGAGTTCAATTCCTGTTCTCAACCCATGAACAATATGAGCTAGAAGCTTCCTTCGTAACCCCGGAACTTCTTCGTAGTGGCTCCCTTCCCTGCCTCATTTCAGAGGGAACCTCAAAGTGGCTCTATTTCATTATATTAAATCCAGATCCCAATTCCATTCATTTAATATCCCTTTGGTGTCATTGACATAACAGATGTCGTTTCTAGTCTATATTTCTTTTCTATATATGTATATGTAAAGTTAAAAAATCATCATATAATAATCCAGAAATTGCAATAGAAAAGAAATAAGGGAGGTTTGTGATGATTTTTCAATCTTTTCTACTAGGTAATTTAGTATCCTTATGCATAAAGATAATCAATTCGGTCGTTGTGGTCGGACTCTATTATGAATTTATGACCACATTCTCCATAGGGCCCTCTTATCTCTTCCTTCTCCGAGCTCAGGTGATGGAAGAAGGAACCAAGAAGAAGGTATCAGCAACAACTGGTTTTATTACGGGACAGCTCATGATGTTCATATCGATCTATTATGCGCCTCTGCATCTAGCATTGGGTAGACCTCATACAATAACTGTCCTAGCTCTACTATATCTTTTGTTTCATTTCTTCTGGAACAACCACAAACACTTTTTTGATTATGGATCTACTACCCGAAATTTAATGCGTAATCTCAGCATTCAATGTGTATTCCTGAATAATCTCATTTTTCAATTATTCAACTATTTCATTTTACCAAGTTCAATGTTAGCCAGATTAGTCAACATTTATATGTTTCGATGCAACAACAAGATGTTATTTGTAACAAGTAGTTTTGTTGGTTGGTTAATTGGTCACATTTTATTCATGAAATGGCTTGGATTGGTATTAGTCTGGATACAGCAAAATCATTCTATTAGATCGAATAAGTACATTCGATCTAATAAGTACCTTGTGTCAGAATTGAGAAATTTTATGGCTTGGATCTTTAGTATTCTCTTATTTATTACCTGTATCTACTATTTGGCAGAATACCGTCCCCCATTCTTACTAAGAAACTGAAAGAAACCTCAAAAGCGGAAGAAGGGGTGGAAAGTGAGGAAGAAAGAGATGTAGAAATAGAAACAACTTCCGAAATGAAGGGGACTAAACAGGAACAAGAGGGATCCACCGAAGAAGATCCTTCTTCTTCCCTTTTTTCGGAAGAAAAAGAGGATCCGGACAAAATCGATGAAACGGAAGAAATCCGAGTCAATGGAAAGGAAAAAACAAAGGATGAATTCCATTTTCACTTTACAGAGACAGGCTATAACAATAGCCCATTTTATGATTATGAGGATTCTTATCTGACTATGAATGGGAATCAAGAAAATTCGAAATTAAAAGATGCTGAAACAAAGGAACTCTTCCATTTTCAAAAACCTCTTGTAACTATTCTTTTCGATTATAACCGATGGAATCGTCCATTTCGTTACATAAAAAATAATCGATTTAACAGAGCTGTACGAAAAGAAATCTCACAATATTTCTTTGAGACATGCAAAAATGATGGAAAAAAAGAATATCTTTTACATACTTACCCATTTTGTCAACTTTTTGGGAAATCATACAAAGAAAACTATGTCTGTGCACACTAGATAAAACTTCCTTTAATGAGTTTGACAAGCATTGGGTTTATACGAACAATCAAAAAAAAAGAATCTAAATAATGAGTTTAGAAATAGAATTGAAGCTCTAGACAAGGAATTTCTTTTTCTGAATATACTTGAAACAAAAACTAGATTTTGTAATGACGATACTAAAAACGAATATTTGCCAAAAATGTATGATCCTATCTTCAGGGGTGCATATTGAGGAAGAATCAAAGAAAGGTTTTTACCCTCTAAAACTTCGATAGAAAATTTAATAAAGACAGTTGGTATAAATCAGATTCATAGTATTCTTACTAATTACCAAAAATTGGAACAAAAAAGAGATCTGTTTGATAAAAAAGAATTATTAACAGAGATTTACAATTTTTTACCTTTATCTGGTGAATTAGATATAGAACAAAAATCCAATTTTAATTTGAAAAGTCTTTCTCTTTTTTTAGACCAAGAAAAAAAAATTTTGAATTTGAAATTTTTATTTAATGTCATTCAAACCCATCTCAATGATCAAAAAATTCAAAAAGAATCTGTTGGACTAAAACAAATCAGTAAAAAAGTCACTCGATGGTCATACAATTTAATCACCGATTTAGAACAACAATCAGGAGAATATCAAGAA